>JAOBRD020911119.1:0-12541 GCA_027575215.2 Hydrozoanthus sils | reverse complement strand
TCTCTCCCTCTCCCTCCCTTTACCACCTCCCCCTCCCACTCTACTATCACTCCCTCCTCCATCTCTTACTCTCCCCTCTTCCCCCTTCCCTCTACCTAATCCCCTACTCCATTTTTCTTAATTATCCCTTTTGCCTTTTTGTTATAGAGGAATATTTCAGTTGTAGCTGAATTCTCAGTGAGTTGGATGTTGCCAGAAGTGTTAGTATTTTGCACTAACGTCGTTTTCTTCTTTTTTTTTGGACGAGAGACAAAATCCAGTCTCTCGCCCAAAATAAAAAGAAGAAAAAGACGTTATAAAACCCTTGGCAAAAATCAATTCATATTTTTTCTTTCATTGACGTCAGCCACTCAAAAGCAAGTTGAATTTTTTATGACCAATTAGTTACAAAGTTTTCTTTTGTATTACCCAGATGTCAAGGACTCCCTCATCCGTTAATTTGGTAACTCAGAAAAGTGTCTTAAGTTTTTCTATTTTGTGTCCACTCTAGGTAAATGGGTGACTTCAGAATGGAGTGAGGTAAGTTTTTCTGCTCAATTTGTTTATGAACGAATTAAAAAAATATGTTAAAAGTATTTCAATCTAATTTATATTTAAAGATTTTTCTAAAGCTACATGTACCATTTACAGTCTAAGGAATAGAAAAAAGAAAAGAAAAAGAATTGGAGATCAACTTACATACGAAAAGATAATTTAAGAATTTTGATTGATCTATGTTGAAGATTATTCCGATCCATTTTTGTTCTTTTCAGTGCTGTTAGTGGGACTTAAATTGGACGATAATTACCTCGTGGAGCAGTAACGCTAAAAATGTATTTTGGGGAATCTTTAGTTCAGTTCCTCGGCATGTTACCATGTTTCACTTGTAATCCAGTCATTAGCTTGAGCCTATCCTCTGTGTTAGCAATACACTTTGCCCTATTTGCTTCTGTCATAGGTTTGAGAAAGAATTTAGCTTAAATCGATCACAATCAAGTTGCAGCCAACTCCACAAACTCCTTTGCAATGTATGTTGTTTCTCTTTGTTTTAGTGCGGTAAATGTTATAAGGACATGACAGGAACCCAAACCAGAGTTGTCCAGTGTCTAGACGGGGAGAATCACCCTATTCCGGAGGAGCAATGCTTCCAAGAGAACCGCCCCGCAGAGGAACGATCCTGCAGAACAAGACGTTGTGAAGTGCGATGGAGGTCTGGTGAATGGAGACAGGCAAGTAGTTAACAAAGGGATGTCATGTCTGAGGCTGGTTTGAAGACCAGAATGGTGAATTAGTGTTCTGTTTAGGGAGAGTCAAAGACTCTCATCCGCTTAGCACTATAGAAACCGGAGATAAGCGCCGGCCCGGCCCTATGAGCCACTTATGCTCGAGAAAGGATTTAGCTTAGCATACTTAAAAATATCAGTAAACTTTGAAAGTATGTAGTTTTCCAATAAAGGGTGCTGCGCAATTTAACTTAAAGGAACAAAAAGAAAGCACAGAGCCTTTGATGACTTGGTCTTGCTTATGATGTTAGTTATAGCGAGGTCGTTCGTATAAAAAAAACTTCAAAATTGTGCTTAAGTTAAAAGTGCTGGAATTATTGACATCGAGCTCCGCCTTACCCACAGTGCTCAGCGACCTGCGGGCTGCGAGGAACACAGATGCGCGACATACGTTGTGTGTTTGGTGACACGAACCAGAACGCTGGAAGTCTCTGCCTCCTAAAAATTGGCTTTAAACCACAAGTGAAGCAAAGGTGTAACCGAATACCTTGCAAGAGCTGTAAGTACAAGCTTTATGTGGCTTTCATAGCTTCAGTCGAAAATGGTCGAATGTCGTTTTCTGCCTTGCAATACGCAATATATTAGAGCTCTCTTCAGGAAGGGTATCTAGAAACCAAGTAATTCGTCGAACTCGCTATCTTGTGTGGCACCTATGAACAATCACCGATAACTGCTTATTTGTCTGCCATTCATAATTAAGCATGCATTTGATCTTTAATGACTATTTTGCTTAGTACTCTTTTGACCCTTCAAAAGACCGAGTATGAGCGAGTGTTGAAAACATGCATGTTTGAACACAGAAAGTAGCCTTTTAAAGTCTTAACTTAGATGACTTTTCTTTAACTGCTACAGCTAAGGCTCGCTTTTCTTGTTTTCTCTTGTAAAATCATGGCTTTATTCGTTTGATACCTTTATAGCTGTTGAAGCTTCTGGAACGTCTGCGTTTGAGGAAAAATTTTAATATTAGTACACGCTTTTTTATATGAGAACCAATAATTTTTCCGGGCCTCGTTCTTTTAAAGTGCTTTTCTTGTATTAAAAAAAATGTTTACACCAAATTCGTATTATTATATTACGAACATTTCACGAACATTTGCGTTTAAAATCTCCCACATATTTAAGAACATTTCTATCACAGGCAGCCCAGGCACAAAATCAGTGTGGGCTTAGAAATACAGTACTTGTATGGGATTACGAGCGAAGTTAATTTCAGTAAAAGGTCTGATGTTGTTTTTGGTAGTCTCTCGATCCTTTCTAGCCGGTTTTTTTTTTTGGTTTTCTAAACGATTTGGTGCCCTTTGGGTTCACTCGTAAGCCAACAAACTACCAAAAACAACATTAGACCAAGGTTAGTAAAATTTTATTGAAAATCAAATTTTCAGTACTGTATTTCTAAGCCAACACTAATGTTGTGCCTGGGCCGCCTGTGTTTCTATTAGAAATTAATAGGTGTAAAAGAAAGATGGCCTTAGGTTAAAATCCCCGATATTAACCCAGTATTTTCTTCATTTTCAGCTGAGTGTAAAGACACTATTTCTGTTTGTTCTTTGGTAAAGAGCTTGGGTTTCTGCCGACAGCAAAGCTACAGGGTGAAGTGTTGCCGCACTTGCGTGTTAGGAAATAAGAAATGAAGAGAAATTGAAGACCTGAAGTAAAGTCATGAGATTTATTTAAGACAGCTGTCCAGATTAAACTCATATCAGTTCTAGTTAATGACATTCTGTTAATCTTAGCTACTGTTAATTTGGTACATAAAATGAGTTGAATTTGCTCAGCAATATCTGAGCATGCGTACCCTGATGGTAGATTGAGAGTTGTTTACAGTTTTGAAGTAACATTTCAGTCAAAGTTAAAATCTAAAGTACGCAATAATTAATAATCGCACGGCTCATGTGATAGCTAGATAATGAGCTAGGTGAGTTTCTAGTTCTACTAAGAATTAGCCGACTTATTTTTGTTCTAAAACCGAATTTGTTAAAATATTTCCTAAGAAAAGCACTGCAAATGCTGTATGTTGGCTACACGAGTTAGTTAGACCGGTTAAACATCGAAACTTTTGACATAAGCATGGCAGATATAATTTTGATGAATTGAACACTATTGGAGAAAGTGTTGCATCGTCTCGTGGGATTGCTCAACCTTCTTCCTAATCTATTGCCAACAACACTACATTTAGCTTGGAGTGTGCGTTTGGTTTGTATTGCTATACGGTGTATATGATAGTAACTCTTCGCTTTCCTAAACAGTAAAATTCTGTTTCAAATGTATCATTTTTATGGTTAAAATTCCAAGGTTCTTCTTTTGTGTTCTTATAAATAAAAATCTTAATAAAACAATATTAGCATTGGGCATTTACAGTTGACGTGAACAAATGAACTAAGAAAAACGAATTGTTCCAAATATTTTGCGTTTACGCTGCATACTGTTTAGATTTTAATATAAAAGATAAGCCAGATTTTTTTAAACATTTATTTTATCTGTTGAATAGAAGGCTGTTAAATAAGAGAACGAGTTGGAGATTCAAGCTCAGATAGCACGTCTAAATGCGCTGCACTGGGAGTTAAAGTAAAAGAAAATAAATTTGTAGAAAGTGTCTTCATTTGTTTTCTTTTGTTGAGTTCGGTTAGTAAAAAAAATAGCAGATTGAAAAACTATCTTCTGTTCGTTTTTGTTTTGTGTAAGTACACAATAATTCATTGCGTATGTAACCCTTCGCATTGGGAGTTTGCGAGAGAGAAGTACAAATATTAGTTTCATCCTAACCGACGAGTCTGTACAAAGGAGAAAATAAACGGAGAGAACTTTTTTAACATTCAGTAGGAAGAGAAAATCAAGGTAAATACTAAACATATTATTTTGAGAAGAAATGGTAATAGTTGTTTAGCAAGCATGACAGCTTCGCAATTATGAAGTAAAAATTAATTTCAAGCTGAAACAATTTTAAACTCTAATTTTGTTTTATTTAGCAAAGCATTCAAATCTCTGTATATGAGCAATTTGTGTTTCTATGTTAAGGCAACACTATCAATTCGTTTACGAATGTTCGTGCTTTGCAAGTGTTTCTATGTAAAACTCGTTAGTGAGTGAAAAACTTTCGCCAATTATGAGAAAGAAAACAAAAAGCTTTATTGCTCAAAAACACTTATAATGGAGTTTCTTTTACGCTCCATTTAATGGCGACGGCGTGTTTTTACTGAGTTTCAAAATATTTGTTTGCCGTTTTGTCGTTAGTAAGGTTCTCTGTTGTGACCAGGAGCACCATATATATAGACAGCAAAACTTAATTGTACGTCGTTTTCACAATCGCAGTTTCATCATCCAAGCTAGTTTTGTTGGGTAGAATGTAAAAAGAAATAAGTTTAAAAAAGGAATGAAGATAAGACTTACTAGTCTATTCGGCGCTTCGGGAAAAATTTCAACAATAACCATAATCCTGGGCTATATTCTTTAAAAAGACTTAATAACAAAACTACACAATGAATTCAGTAACTAATACAGGCTTAAGCTGTGGTAAGTTCAGTAGCAGTCTTGTTCACTTCTGGCATTGAATAGAACTTGTGTCCTTCTTCCGTCACGTGATCAAAGACAAAGTCGGACTTATGTCCTGCAAAGAGAGATTCGGAGGGACATTGTATCTTGGGCCAGTTGTAGTCGCCTCTGTAGACTGTACCGTCATTGATCTTGTCGCTACTCTTGAACAACGTGCTGTTATCACGAAAACTCTTGGACGGTAGCACGTTGAACCGCTTGTACTTATCAAGGGCTTCCGATGTTGCATCGAAGCAGCTTCGGCCCCCCTTGGGTAACACTTCGTTCTCGACAGCCGGTCCTTGAGAAAACGTAACAGGTTGAGGACACCACCGAAAGCTTGTTGAGTAGTTGGTCGTATCATCCAGTGCGTTATCTCGTCCGAACCTTAGCTTGGTGCGGGGCCTTGCTGTTCTAGCAGGCTTCGCCTTATCACCAAAGAAGCAGTAGTCCATGTGGGTTGTGCGACAGTCCATCGCTCCCTCGGGCTTGTGGTACGGGTCAGGTTCTCGCTGCTGACGTGGCTTAGCTCCCCAATCCCTGAAATGCGCGTTGTTGGTTGTTTCTTGTTGCATTGGGTTAGAACTCTTGAAGAAGTCATCGTTCCAACGACACAAGGACGCCTTCTTAGCTCCCTTAGGGTCTCTGAAGTCGGACCTGACAATCGAGGTGCTGTTAAAAGGCTCGCTTGGAGGGTTGTAAGCCTCCTTTTCCTTCACAAACTTTGCTGGAAGTTCCTTGGGCATAAAGTCTGCTTTGTAACTCGTGGCATCTGTTATGGAACCCCTCAGAGTTATTTTATCCGGCTGCCTGCCCGTGGGGCGAGGTGGCTCGTTAAATCGTCTGAAATCCTGTCGGTGGATGGACGTATCCCGAAACGGTTCGCTGGGAGGAGCGTAGCTGTTAGCTCGCGTTACCCTAACAACAGGTTCAGGGGCCCAAAACTTGTAGTCACCATGACTGACTGACTTGTAGTCCACTTTTGCTGAAGGGGCTCTCAGAGTGGTACCACGGAGGTACCCAGGGATCCTTGCTGCAGCGCCACGAGTTCCTGTAAAATGGTCCCGATGTTCAGACACTGTGTCAAACTTGTGGGGGTTAGGAATGTATTTTTCTGGCTCTTTCATCATGGGAGGTTTGACTTCATATGGAACGAACTCTGCTTTGTGAGTTGTTTCCTTCAGTTGTTTGCCTTGCGGTTCAATGAGGTCTGTCGGTCTGTAGAAAGGTCCTCGGCGAGGTTGAATGTCTCTGAACTCTCCCCTGTACTCTGACACTTCGCAATTGCTCCTCTCTTTTTTGTTGATAACACGATTAGGGGTGGAATCTTCATGAGGGCAGCGGTGTCGCCTGCAGGAGCAAAAAAGGAACCGTTTAACATTGGATTTTATTCTTCAAGCAAAAAACCCGAGTACTACTTTCTTGATAATTTTTAGTTGAATATATTTCCCTCTCCCGCGTTAACACTTAGTCTACGCATAGCCGCTTAATTTTTATATTAACCGATTGGCCGAGCGGGGACTAGCGTCTGCACGCAGGCTAATATGACTTTGCCTTCAAGGGTTGTGGATGCCACACAAGGTTTCAGCTAGTGCTACTCAATCTTACATTCTGATGTGATGCACGATCACAACCATGAAACACAAGCAAAACCACAGATTGAATAGCTATAGGGCTTCGTTAGAATTAGAATGATGCATTTGGGTCAAATAATATCAGCTCCAATATCGATGTGCAATTATATATCCAGGAAATGCAGATTTCGGGCCAAATAAAAGACAACTAACTGAAGATCACAAAGAGCCGCTTGTGACGTTGAAATTGTGTCGTAGAACATAAAATCCGAACCAATATCTACTTTGTTTACAACTTTCATATACAAGCACCTTCTAGTGAATGCATGAAGAGAAATAGCTAAGGAATGTCCACAGGAGGACCCATTAATTGCAGTACCAATATCTCAAGTACACACACACTCCAGACAGAAAGTTAGGCTTGTTTATCCGATCCACTAAGTGTGTATCTGATTTTTCACATCATCGACCGTAATTTTGTTTACTGACAAATCTAAACTGTTATTTTGCCGATTTGGAACGCTTTTCGCGTATAAAACCAAACATATTGCACTCTGGAACATCTTTTGAGGAAAGTAAACTAGCTGGTGCGAATAAACAACGAATAACCTTTTAACCCTCGATAATTCCCGAGAGTGCTAGTCATTGAAACAACGCCCGGAACTTTCCGTTATTAAAAACATCTTGTCTCCCGGAATATTGAAAAATAGAGAAAGTATACTGCAGAGCGTGTTGCGGCAAAGTTTGGGTTAAGGTCTGTTGGAGACTTCGCTTAACGGAGCGATTGGTTTTAAGTGGCTATTACGCCTGTATTGAATCAACAACAACGCCATCTGACCGTTGTCATTTTTCATCGGTACGACTTCAATGCGAAAAGCTGGGTTTTTAATTTGTCGGAAAACATTTTCGAGTTTCCTTTTGCTTTTTAGACTGACTTGAATAAGTAAAACTACATAGAAAGCACGAGGGTAAAACAAGAATGGCGATCAACTGAACACCTCAAGCAAGACAAGCCGGCTGCTTTACATAACAAGTACCCTTAGAAGACTAGCAGCTAAAAAACTTTGATCCTCAGGTAACAATCATATTTAACCTTTCAGTCCCAGTTAGTAATCAACATTCAACTTCTCCTTACATGACACATACATGTTCTATAAAAATTTTGGACTCTAGCTGGCAGAATTTACCTTTACAATTAGTACTGAAAGGGTTTTTAAAAGTATTCTTATCACTGATAGCTGGCAATGATAAGGTTGCCTACCGGCCCTTGAGGGGCTTATCAGTCCTTTGTAAGGTCTTGCTTTTACATCTGTAGGTGACTTGTCAGGACGTCTTTAGCGACGAGCGGCAGGTTTTCTCGCGGTTACACCGCTTGTAGTTGCAGAAACAGTAAACCCTGAACTGATGAGGAATTCTAGTCTTTCTTGTACTGGTTTTTAGCTTCTTACTTAACCTCTGAAAGTAATTTTGAGCTACATGTTGTTGCTTGCATATTAAATTAAATTGGCGCAGGGAGCACGGGACACACGCGCGTGTCTTCACGCGGGTTACAAAGTTAAGGCAAGACTCAAGAGACACCGAGACTTATTCCAGTTACCATTGTAAAAGTGTGCTTTTGTTTAAACTCTTTTATTCTTGTGTTAGATAATGATGATGCTTTGATTCCCTTGAAACTTATCACCGTTTCTTCGAAATGTTCACATTGTCTGATTGATAGTACAACTATGCTTTCATTTGTTGTGTAACTGTAAGCGATGTATTTGTTAATCTTTGATATCTGAAGATTAGAAGAAAACTTTTTGGATTAAAATTTAATTCGTTGCGGAAAGATGGATTTACGCTGAGGATAAGTTTTCAACTAGTTCCGATCCGGAGCTCCTGAGGAATGCATGGAGTGCAAAACATTTAGGAGAGCGAAACTCAGCTTCAGCAACTTTAAAACTGAAAATTCAATATTTGAGACCTTGAGTCGGTACCCACACAACTCTGTGCTAATACATTGAGGGATATATTGATTAGACGGTATCCAAAAGGGAAGAGTTTGTTTGAGGGCGAAGAGAACTTTTCATTTTGCTAGCTTTGTGAACACATAATTGCGGTTTTTCTTTAAAAAAGAACTTCAAAGGGCAGCCCAACAGATGAATAGGGCATGTTTCAGTAACGCCTTTAGCTTTGAGATATACGGTAGTGTAAAACTTTGTTCGAAATTGTAGCGACCTAAAAGGGTGTAGTTAGAGCTTAAATGATAAATGGAAAACACAAAGACTGGGTCTAATATATATATATGGATCTTAGCTCTAAAAATCTATCAAAAATATTTCTTGTTTTGGTTATTTAAGGCTCTACCCAATTTTGGCATACGCAATTTTCATCTTTATTTAATTCTAATTAATATGATCAAGCACAAAAACCTATCTAGAGAGTTGAACATATTAAATGAAGATTTTTATATGAATAAGTTTTCTAAAATTACCTTTTTAATACCTCGTGGCTTGATGACATGTAGCGTTAGTATAAGTATAACACACAACAAGAAATTTTGCAAAGCAAAACTAAACCCATTTTATTGTCTGTTATCAGCCAGTCGTGTCTGTTACATTGCAGCAAACACAACAATAAATATAGTACAGTGGTAGCGAATGGTCCCTTAAAAAATGAAAGTTTCGAAAATTACGGCTAGTTCTCGAAATCTCGTCTTCTTTTTGGTTCTGTCTCGAGATCTCATTTTTTGAATTTTTTTTTCTCCATCTCGCAGGTTCGGATTTACTCCCAAAATGACTCACGTTCTTGGCGTTTTCGGCAGAGTTCGAAATATCTATTTCTCTTGAAATTTGTTTGGTGTCTCGGTCTCGGGTTTTTTCTATCGTAACATCTCGGTCTTGGGTTATTCGTTACTTTTCAAAGTCTCTGGCCCGAATTTCAAAAGCCCGTCTCGACATTTTGGACAGAATCGGATTTACCATTCGCTATAAAATCGCCCGACTCAATCGATTACATTGATGATTTTTTGGCAAAAAAATTAGGAGACGTCCAACACAATAACTCTTATCTGAAACATCCTTCGAGTTAAGAACGTCAGGTAAGGAAAGTAATTTAAAACCAATATATACTTTTTTAAATGTTTGTTTGTTCAATAAAAATTAAAATCAGATTTGAGTGTCATGTCATTACAACTGACAGGAATTCATGTCGTTTTAGAAAATCGTTTGACTGAGTTTGGAGAAGTACAACGAATGTAGTAGTAAACACAGCATTTCTAGAAAGTTTCTATTATGTTTATGATTTTTTCAAACAACAGGTAGAGCAAACCACAAAATTTTAAAGACAGAAGGTCAACTAATTTTGGCTTTCTTTATCTTGTTTTCACAATTTCCTGATTACTTATCGTTCGAGTTACGCCTGTCCCAGTCCATAGAATAGAGACAGAATTTCAATGTTCGGCATGTATATCTGATCTAACTTGTCTTCCAAAACTTGCACGTTTCTGCAAAAAAGCATTTTCTTATACATCCAAAAACAAAGTAAAGAAACTATTTTTTAACTTTTGTAATTCAATGGTCTTTTTTCTGCAACGACTTTCGGCACTAAAAAGGTCAAATGCAATAGACTTACGCAAAAATCATGGAAACATTAACTTAAGTCTAAATTAAAGGTTTACGCATCACTCACTAGAGAATGTTACTTTTCTACCCAAGGTCTGTACAGTTTTGCTCAGTCAATCGAAATAATTCGTTTATAAATTCACATAATTTAAACACGCTATATAACTATCTGATTTGAGTGCCAGTAGCCATGTGACAGAAAACATTTATAGAATTAGATTTATTAAACTAACAATCAACAAAATCTGTCAGATAAAACCGGCTTTTGACCTTTAAGTATTTAAAACCCAACATAGTCTGGTTAAGTCCTGTAAGTACTGAACTATCTTTGTTAAAAAGTCTGCATGTTTTTATTTTAGTTAGTCTAACAAAAACTGCCCCAACTGAGTTAGACCTATTTTAAAAGTATTGTGCTTCTAGCACATCAAATAAATGCGAAAAACCTATTTCTAGAACAGCAAAAGTCATTTGTTGAAAGATCCGAAAATTGGATATTGAAAAGTCGAAATATAATACCACACGAAAGCACTGATAAAACCAGAGGTTGTCACGATACAATTGCCTCTCAACAATGAATAAATGAACGTATATGTAGCTGTTAAAGTTTGGTTAGTCGAGGGAATCCAACACGCGGCGATAGAAGTGCTAATGTGTATACGAATGCTAGGCAGCTGAGCAAGAGCAATATATATCTTGCTGTGAGTACTTTACACCTGAAGGTGTGGCATACGTGATTAGTTCACCCAGAAAGCAGAAAGCCATACCAACGGGAGGTGTTATAATCTAGGTATGGAACATACATAGACACCCTGATCTCTATATGTACTGACTGATATTGTTTGACAGTGAATTTCAGTTTCTATGATCTAAATGGTGCAGTATTTCACTACCATGGACTAATAGCATTCCTTACTTGTAAAGAAACGTAGAAAACCCGGTGGTTTCTCGTACTAAGTGCAAACAGCTAATTACCTGAGCGTATTATCAACAAAGCGTTTCTAAGTTTTCATGTTTTCGACAACTACTGGAGAAAAATTCTTTTTGTGCACGATATGTTGAATTTAAGAGGTTGAAGTCGACTCCTTGCATAACACTTATCCTAACAGACAGGTCTTCAATCATAAACAGATTTAAATCTGACATGATATAACCACTTATAGTTTATTTATCTTTACACTGAGTTATAATGTTTTGTAACCTCAATAAGTGCTAAGAAAAGAAATTTTGTTGAAAATATTATTTTGAAGTAACAAAGAATATGGTGCTCACTGTAATGACTCGAGAGAAGAAGTTTGTACAGTGAGGTTGAGCCAGCATAATTTTTTCTTCAAGGCTGTAGAATTCAAAAACAGTGCCAAAATTCCCCCACTGCTCGGCCCTAGAAGTGAGCCTAAGTCAAAAGTTTGTTGTAATAAGTTTTTCATGGTGTTCGTCAGTTATCTTAGTCAAAGTAAACTTTTTTCAGCAAAGTATTTATTCTTGAAAACGTTGGTCTCTAGCCCTACAACAAGAACAGCAATTGCAAAACCAGGAGTAGCTTGTGGACTGACCGTCCCAGAATAACAATTAATGATGTGCATTTCTTGTAGACTCCCATTTTGCTACAAGTGTCGTTCATTTAGTTTTGTATGCAGATGATATGAATCTTCTTGCCAGTAACAAATGTCTTAAGAAATCTGTATCTGATTTAAACGAAGCACTTGTCTCTCTATAAGATTGGTGTCAGGAAAACAAGTTAACTGTGAACCTCGTAAGTGAAGTTCGTAATTTTTGGTTCGAAACAGAGACTTAGAAATACTTTAAATAATGACTTTGAATACAACTTTACTGTAAGATTGGGAAGCGAATTAGAAAGAGTCAAGAGAAAATGAGGGGAAAAAAGAGAAAATGAGCTTTTCAAGAGAAAATGAGTATTTCATACCAAATTTCTTAGTTTAACTTATGGAATTTCAAAATTGACTTGATTAGTCGAAAAATTGCAATCGATGGGCATACTGTATAGGGCAAGACACTTCTTTAACTTAGAGGCGTTGATTAACCTTTACTATAGCTTATTTATTCACATTATTTATTACTATATTTCGTATGGTGCTTTAATCTGGGGTAGCAGCTATAAATCAAAACTCTTACCCATTCATAAGCTTCAGAAACGAGCTATTCGTGCAATGAATTTCTTTACCCGAAGGACTCCTAGCAAACCTCTATTTAAAAAACTTAAACTACTGAACATTTTCGAAATAGTCAAGTTTCAGTTGACGGAATTAGCATACAAGCATCATTTAAACCAACTACCGGAAACATTTGTCAGTTACTTTCGTCGCACTGGATCGATACATAGTTATAGCACATGTTCTAAATCTCATAAAAAACATTTTATGCCGCGTGAAAATCTCAACTATGGCCAGTTCGGTACAAAATATGCAGCAATTAAAGTGTGAAATGAAACGCCGCTTGAAGTAAAAAATAGTTGTTCGATTAGTAGCTTTAAGAAAAAACTCAAAGACTTTCTTCTTTCGCAATAACTACCTCCTAAATTTGTTTCACGTACTGTTTTCACTTTACTGATGGACTTTTT
>JAOBRD020911014.1:0-12541 GCA_027575215.2 Hydrozoanthus sils | reverse complement strand
AATAAACTGCCGAAACTGAAACTATACGATTATTAATTTTTAGAAAAATCCACTCTTTACAGCTTCATTTAGGACTGCATGCTTTTGAATTTTCGACGTTTTCACTCATTCCCTGTCAGTCTGCCATTTTATCAGCAGTAATTCCTAACAAACTAAGTGACTAAAGTTATTTTTTGAAAGTGTGTGTAAAGAGTCTATTTGTGTTGGTATGCTCAATTCTTGGACAATACAAGCAACACCTTCTTTGACATGTTAGCAGAAAATTGAACTTTGACTTTGTTAAGATTTTCTACTCTATACTGTTATGTTGCTCTGTATTGCCTACAGCATTCGAAACAACCCGCGCGGTCTCTCCAGCGTAGGAGACTGGGTCGAATATGTCAGCCATCTTGAAGATAACCTACAGTGATTTTCCCGACCTATCTTATCTAAGACATTTTTGGACGTTAGTACCCTGACTCCCTGTTCCCCATTTTACCGTTCCCCGTTCCCCGTTCCCAGTTTTAGTAACACCCACCAAACAATGGGGCTTCAGATGTGTGTATTACTCGTTCTCTAAATGTCTCTTCGAAACTCGAAATACGGCTGCTGCAAATCAAGATTACGAACCGCCAAAATGAAGATTTTGAAATGGCACAAGCAAGTATGTTTTAGCCTTTATGTTATCGGCTTTTAAAACCTGTGGAAGCTTAAAATCTGTATCAGTATATGTTGTTTTTATAATTTTTATGGTATTGTTGATCGTCCGATTTTACTCAATCAATGCCATTGTATTGACTGGTCGTGCAACTACAAAAATGCCAGAGCATATTTCGGGCGGCTAACATAAACCAACGAGCGCAAAAGCTTTCTAGAGGGCCCGACCGGCCCCCTCACCTAAATCCGCACCTGATTTCGTGTAAAACATAAACAGTGGCGAAACCTCACAACTTTTGTATTTCGTAATCTAGTAAAAAAAATTGATTGCTAAGTTATTACTGATAGGTAACATACTTTTAATCACGAAAAGATTTTTGTAAAGAAACATTGCGTCCAAACGTCGAATGGAGGGAACAACCTACTTCGATTCCAACCATTCTAGCTTGACAAGGCCTAATAAACCGTTCACGTCTGTGGCCGGACGACTCTGACCGAAGCTTTTTAGGAAGTGAGAGAGCAATCAATCACAGTACTTTTAAACCAGGCCAGACATAGAAGACCAATGTGTGGCAGTTAATAGTAGTTAGAAAAATGCTCATTAATTTGGTCAAATTCAGATATTCTCGAGAAATAGTCTTTGATTCAGTTTGGAACTATCCAACGAATACCAAGACTCTAACTTACCAACTGAAACAGAATATCAAAACTAACGATAACAAATGCTTTTGTTTTGACAGGTGAAGGAAGATATATGCATGTCGTATGTTCCCTCGATCCTGTCGATTGCAGATGACATTTTTTCGAAAGGATGTAAAAGAGTAAAGAGGTAGAGTGGCCTTTAAACAGCCTAAGGGACTATATTTCTGTACTATTTCCAAACTCCTTTCTTATTTTGTCTTAATTATACAACGGTAGAACGAGAAATCGATCTAGAACTCAACGTATGAAACGCTATAATGAATGAGGTTGGTCCGGTTTCCATACGATCGAAAACCATACTGATTTCTAATTAGTAAATCGAGATATTTTAATATATACGATTGTGTATGCAACTTCTCCCAATAACTTAGAAAAAACGGGTAGCTTTTATACAGGTCTATATTGGTAAGTAATGCTCTGTCACTGGATTTAAGTATTGGGGTTACACAACAGTGTAATTTAAAAGCAAGTATAAAGAGATAGAAAGTATTAACAACACTATTTTAAAACTCTTTAATTGCTTTTAAATCACACTGTGTTACTCTAGCTCAAAATTGTGGTTCCCGGGTGTGATTGCAACCCTCTACTTACACTGACGATGGCTATTCGAAACATGTCTTGTTTAAACCTCAAATACCTTGTGTTCTATATTTAACATTGTTAACGAAAATCGTTTTAATTGAAATGTTTACTAACAGTTCGCATCTTCTAGTTTTCATTCTGAGTATAATGGTTGAGGGATAACGAAGAGTGGTTCGAGTGGCTAGATACATCGTGCGCACTACCTTGCAAATTACGTTTCCTGTTAACAAATTCAGTGTTGTTTGCTACAGTTACATTGATCAAATAACTTAATTAATGATGCCCTTTATAGTTGAGAAAAGAATGATAAATAATCCCACTAGGGCTTGGTCTTCCGGCCTTGGTTTCGCGTGATAAGCAACTCTTAACTCTTACTCTTACTCTCCTCTCTCTCCAACCTCGGAGAGAAAAATGATAAATACTCGATCGACACGAATTGTCTCATTTTCTGTTAACATTGATGCTGATGTTTGAACCAATTTCAATGTTTTGTTTGACTCAAATTAATTTTGTACAAACCCTTAATAAGATTTCGGTATTATAAATTTATACGCATAGATACAAGTTGAAAAAGCTTTTCTTTTCATTAGAACAGTTGATTTAATTGATTATTTAAAGTAGTTGATAATTTGAAAGTAAATCGTTGTGTTGAGGGCAATTTTAACTACTAATAACGTACCGAGGAGGCAGATGTTGATCGATGAGGTTTTCTAATCATCTGATTTCAGCTTTAGATATAAAGATTTAGTCAAAGTATTAATATAAACACTACCACGCACTTATCAACTGGCAATGCGTGAAATATTAGCGGCAACTTATTGTTACTAATAGCATGCGGGTTTTTCGAGTTATTAAGAATACATTTGAGGGCTGCCATCAAATGTTTTCGACTTTGAGTTTTATGACGACTTCTTCATAGACGGCCTGTTTTCGCAATCAAAGCCGTTTTTAAAATCTAAGAGCATGTTTTTCCGTGGAGAATAAAGATTTGAAGCAATAATGGTGCCGGTAATTTTTTTTTACTTCAAAACAAATTCTTTGCGGCTGCAAACCGAAAGTAATAAACCGATAAGCTGTTTAGGCATTAATATAAATGGATGTTTGAGGACGAAATGACGGAAGTTCGTAGTCATGTTGAGTATTTAGTTTTGATAATTCTAGGTGGCGCAAAACATTGTCAGATAGACAAGCACTCGTAACCAAGTTCAAGAATAACCACCTCAAAACTTTCAAAACGTAGCGACTGAAAAGACCAAAGGTAAGTCGTAAGGCAACGAACAGGTTCAAAACTCTTGTAAGTTTGGAAAAAGAAAGTAAATGCGAAAACTGCTAAAGCAATTTGAAATGGCAATTAGTTATCAAAATAATTATATTTAATTTACAAACACGGTTCACAAACACTATAAAATGTCGAGTATTTTCGATAGATCTATCATCTAACTTATTGAAAAGTAAAGAACGACATAAGTCGTGTTTATAATCACACTCGTTTTATTTGGGTTTTCGTCGAGCATAGATTTAAACATTTTCGTTGTGTTTTGCAATGAATTATAAATTAGCTTTGGAGAAATTAATTTCTATGAACACTGTCGGTGCTTGCCTTGCCGTTTTGAAAAAAGGGAGTTCAATTTGTTTGTAACGGTATCTTTATATCTAACAAAGAGTTTGTTTGCTAAGTCGTCAAGACATATACAGCTTAATTTGACAAATGAAAAGAATAGGTATATACTTCTCTAAGTTTTGATTGCTTCAGTTTTATCGGCAAAACAGCAGCAAACTAAAAAATATGAGACTTTTGCCAAACTTTAGAATATTGAGCGTACAAGTTATTTCAAAGACGGAATTCAAAGACAAGACACACGTTCCTTTGTGAGTATAAAAAAATTCAACTAGTATTGTAATAATATGTAGAGAAATAAAATAATATGCGTACCTTTGAAGAGAAACTATGAATTTGATCTTTTCTGTAACATACATATTTATATTCATCGAAAAATTTAGTGACTCAAAAAATGTCCATTATGTTATTTACTTGTTTTACTGTAGCTTACAGCGTCGTGTTGTACGCAAAAAGTTTTTACTTAGAAACTGCATCACAATTTGAAATTGAAAAAAATATGTTCTTTGAGCGATGTAAGTTGAATATTCCGCAGGCAAGTGACTCGATTAAACATTAATGAAAGTTCTATCGAAATGTAAAAGTATAAAATAACCGGTTTTTTTTAACTTACACCGCTAGTAAGTTACTTACAAGCTTGTTTTCTTTGTGATCAGATAATGGATCTCTTTGACAAGGTGATGCCAACAAATCTTCAGTTTTATTGAAAGAAAGGGAAGGGCGCTTTCCAGTTTTGATCCCTTTCAGGTCGGGCTTTTTGAGGGCAGCTGAAAGTCGAAGTGGAAAGGAAAGGAGGGGCGAAACCATCTGCGGCCTAGAACTTTGAAATAATTAAACAAAGGGAACACATAAAACAACGAAGCTGGATTAATGAATCGCGTCGCATGACGGTCCAGAGCTACTATCTTGGACTTGACAAAAAATCTTGCGCAATTCCAAAAAAAAACATTTTATGACAACAATGAATTATTATGAAAGTCATAATCATAAAATACAAGAAAAAATTATCACAATAGTATTACTGAAATGGACTGGACAAACTGACAATGCAAAGCTGAAGAGGCTAGGAGCAAACCAGTTCATCCAAAACACTTTTAATCCAAACATACCGTAGCTTTTGTTACTTTTATATTTTTTTGAAGTACGTAGAAAGAGAAATAAGAAAGAAATGTCGAGCTCAGCACGATTTTCAAACTCTTTTCTTGCTGCCATACAAGAACTTTCAACAAAAGGAAAGGACTAAATAGCCGTTTATTAGCCGGCTCCGGTCGTTTTCTATCCTTTTTTATCTCTTTTTTTTTACCTTTTTTCAGTTGAGTATTACATTTAAACCTTGAGATTTGCGATGATTCTATTGGTCCAATGAGAATCGAGCGCAGGCCTTTTGTCTTGCAAATCCGGCACGATACCAACTGCGGTGGCGCGCGCCGCGAATTGCTTTTGAAAATTCGATGTTTTTGGGGGTCTTTAAGCGAAAGTTAGCACCAACAAGTTGGGTTATAACTTTCTCTCCCAACCCAAACAGTTCTTGGTCGTCACAAGTCCACTTGTAAACAATAATTTTAAGCCTGACTCAGAAAGTTCTTTATTTCTGTTTGCATGCAACACAGATATCCAAACTTTTTCTAGTCTATTTCTACACCCCATAAATCAATGCAGGCAACTCGTCGGCCGTTAACGGCGTTTTTCATCTCCACTCGTGCATCGTATGTCCCCTGTAAAGAACGATATGAATTCCTTACTTAACAGAAACTCAACCACAACAATAACGTAAAGTAATGACTATAGTTTTAACTAGATGCAAACACGACTATAGTGTCAACTAGATGCAAACACGACTATAGTGTTAACTACCTTATTACAGGACATGAAAAAAGCATCACGACAACGCCCTCAAGATTAGAGTACAATTTAATTAACGCGGATATGCAAAACAGTTGTATGTACATTTAATTAACGCGTTTTACCCTGATTTACAATTTTATATCGTTTTGATTAACGCGTTTTGATACACTGTTACATTTTTAATGTTAATTTCTCTGCACTTTTAACTAAAAAAACAGTAACAAAGTCAGTCGACGTAACTTGAATATTGTTTCAAAATTCGTACAAAAAAAACATTAACGTTTGTTCGGTGATGAACGATACCTGATAAATCAAAAGAAATTCTCAAGTACGTTTTGATTCGATTCCCAGTGATGAATCAGATGACGAAGAAGCGACTGAGGTCATTGAAGAAGAGTCAGATGGCGGACATTATGGTTTTATCGTAATTTTCAGTACAAATAAAGGGGTTTCAAAGTAACAATGGTTTTAAATCATATGGTTTTAAGTTTAAGTTCCAACAATTAATGGGTGAGTTAGTTTACGCGATTTTTTAAAAACCGCGTTAATTAAATGTTTTTTTTAAAAATTTCATGTATTGAGGTAGATGCAAACACGACTATACACGACTATCTGTTTCAGTAGTTGTCAAGATTCTCATTTAGATTATTACAAGCATAATCATCGGACTTGCCAACATCCGTTGTCCCATCATGGTATCGATTCTATGCATAAAGGGTGGCGATTTAAATATCTTTGTCTACATTCAAAGTGTTTTGAAAAACGCATAAGAATCAACTTTCGCTTCACAGTTCGGAGTCGAGTCTCAACAAATTATGGCTTAGGCCAAACAAAATAAAATCTGTGTGCCGGTCACATACCCTGAAAAAGAAGGGTCGGTTGGTCGGGTTTAATAATTCATAAATGTTGAACATACAAACGTCTTTGAAGGACGAACAATGACTTGAAAATGAGGATTTCCGTGATTCAAACTCCACAACGGTTGAATGGCTTAATTTCTAATCCGTGTTTACTTCAAATCACTACAAAATATTTGTGCAAACTTTTAGCGATTCCCAGCATTAACTTGATAGCATAGAAACCCCGAATTGCATTTATAATTGTTTGATTTTCTCGGATTCTCAATGAATTACATTTAAAAGCGATAACTTTTGTAAAAGCACGGAGTTTGAAGTTTGTTTGAAGTTCCCAAACAATACGCATGGTTGAGTTAAGTACGAATGTATCAACTTTTAAAGCAAAACTGGTGCTAAATAAAAAGATGGGATGAAAGAAGCGTTATTTTCAAAATTAAGGTTAACGAACCAATAAAATGCTATAGGGTCGGTGAAATGGCGCTAAAAATTTGGGGTTGGTCGGGTGAACGGAAACACAAATATTATTTTGTTTGGCTATACCTACAAATTTAGAGTTTGATAGCCGAATCTTGATTGTCTTGTTTTAGGTATTTTGCCTTTGACTTAACAGACATTTTGCATCAATCACTTTTCACGTTTTCGGCTTGAATAGAATAACTAAGAGTGGCGGCTCAAAAGAGAAGCAAAATTTCTTATATTTGCCGACTATCAATCGATTACGGGAAAAAAAGTTCGAAGCAAATTTCATCTCTTACCAAACAACCTTACAGTGATTGTGGAACCTTGTTTGTCGATGTGAAGGTGTGATGTCAGCAAAGGAGGGCAAAGTTTATAGGACCAAAGATGACTTGAAGATTTTTCAACCACAAACAGCAAATGAATTAAAATTCTACTCTGATCGCGGTCCAATGAGGAACATGTCCATAGGGCGAGTGAGCCTAAGAACACGAGTCAAGCACGCTATGAACATATGCAGAAAAAAAGTTTACAATGACTTTTTTTTCACTCATTACAATAAATTTCACATGCTTCGCATTCCAAATTTAAAAAGGAAGTGAAGTGAAACCGAAATGGGTATAAAGTTAAAAGCAGCGCTTCAGGGAGTAGCTTGTACGAGCTATATACTTACCTGAATTATTTATTCTAACCTACTGATTTTTAAGATTGTAGACGGTGTTCTCTGTACCTAAAATCTCTAAAGCAACAGCTAATGAGAATTATCTGCAAAAACATCCTAGCTATGCAATAATTCAGTTAACTATCATAATATACAGTAGTACTTACTCCAAGCAAGAACGATGGCACTGTGATATTAGGAATCGTAATAGTCTGTCTCTGGACTACATGTTTTCCTTGTGGCAAAGGACACTGCTGCTGATTTACCAAGTGTTTCATTTGATCGCATGTTAAGTCGATCGTACTAGCAAAGGAAAAGAAAGACATTCAAGCATTCACTGTGTCAACAAGCTTTTGCATGAGATTTATATATTTTCGAGTTAGGACTCTTTGTTCATGTTGGCAGCCTACAATTGAAAGAGAAACAAAATGAAACAACAAGTTTACAATAAGCTTACTTCAAACTAGGGGTGGGTGAAGGGCCGGTTGCTGGATACGCTCCTCAGGAATATTTATGAAAACAAGCCCTTCCATAGCCTTTGCTACTTCCTAAGAATCAGTAATAATTAAGTTCTAGCACCGAGAGAATAAATGAATAGAATAACAACTGGAACATACGGGATTTTGGAACTTGGCAACGGGATCTTAGCTCCCCAAAATAAGTGTTTCTTGAGTGACACTGCACGAACTTTGTATCTTGTACCGGCGTCACCCGTTACTTGGAAAGCAGCGCTAGCATACAGCTTGGCACCTCTGCGCAGAGAAATCGGCTTTGGTTGGATGTGTACGCGCTCTATTTTTACGGGCGAGTTGTTATCTGCAAAAACAGAAAATTAAAAATCTCAGTTTCAGAACGCTACAACTGTATCGTGTAAAATTGTTTCACGTTATTCTGTGTAATGAAGTTGTAATCATTATACAAAGTAACAACAATGAATATATGCAAAAAAAATGTCAGTAACGTAACGTCTCTTTGGGCCTTGCTGTCAGTGTACTTTACAGTGGCAAATCTTTCGCTGTTCAGATAAGAAGATCTAGATGACACCACTTCTTTTTGAAACCACTTTAAAAACATTGCTAATTGCTAGTTACAACCAACTACTCTTCAGGTTCACACATAAAGTGAACCCTTGTGTTACATATATCAATAATAGCTGTGTCAGAAACAAATCTTTTCTACATTTTTGTTTTGCAGTTCAAGATTAGATGCTTGTTTCATTTTCCCAGACCTATAGAATAGATGACAAAGAGATATAAAATAACCGTATGAAATACTTAGGCTAAAAGTCGGTTTGAAATGTGGTTGCTCTTAAGCTTATGTTTCTGCTAAACTTGAGAGTAACATAGAAGAACACATACCGCAATTTCTCCAGCTGAAGCCGTGAGCTTGGAAGGCCAGAAACCCCAGCACGAAGAGAACGAAGACGTGTTTCATCATTTTAACTTTAAAATGAAAGAAGTGTAAAACCGTATGGAATACAGCAACTTATATTCTAGTTTGTGCAAATAGAAGTAACACGATTGAAAACCGTGCAATGAAAGATCCATTTGCGTGTCAGAACACCTGAGTAAAGTCTTTACACAAACAGAAGAGCATAACAAAGATTATTTTCACACCTTGAAGCTGTGTCGACAGCGATGCAAAATAGAGCGAGGCTCGAATTTTCTCATCCTTCCCTACCAGTATATCTTTGCCTTACACAAAAAAAAAATCCTGAATCGCCGTCGATTTTTTTACTTTGGACTTGTTATAACGTGTAAAACGTACGTTTTTAAGGTTTTTGCGATCAATGACAAAATCAACATTTCTTCAAAACCTGGAGGGGGATCTACGCCTTTTTATTACATATAATGGAAAGCTTAGTATTGTTTAGTGAGAAAACTAAACAACCACGTTAACTTTGTGGGTGTTAAGTGAGGACAAAAACAAACGCATCTGGGTACTTTGTATAAATTTGTATTTTGCTTTAACAATTCTATGCCATGAGCATTGTCTTGAAAACAACTTAGTGAAATTGTACCTAAAAAATTAACATAACATTAAGAAACTACTTGTATTTACACCAGCAATTTCCTAGGCATCGCAGTTTTCACGGAACACTTTGAAAACCAAACAGTTATCGCTCATTCAACAATCACTTTAACACTACCGAAAGAGATGTTCACGTTTTATGCTTTTAACAAAAAAATCTCAAATGGAGTGACAGACATTAATTCTTGGCTGCTCTTAGTGAAGACCTTTGAACAGTTGTTCTATTGTCGTCGCTGCAGTTAACACAGCGAGCCATTTCTCCATTTACCAGTTAACAAACAGCAAACATCAAACTCTAGCTGAATAAGACATTGATAGATGATACTAATTGCAGATATTTTTCAGATTTCTGTCTTAAAAGTCGAAACTGCAGATTCTGGGCTATTCGTTTTAATGCCGAATTTGTTAGTCTAATACGCTTTACCAATAAGAACTATCTTTGATCTTTGTTGTAAACCTCAACAATGTCAATAAAATTTCCTTCAAACCCGAAAAGAATCAAAACTTTTTTTTATAAAAACCAGTCAATTTTGGCTGAGGTTCGCTGTCTTAAGTTTTTGCACCATTTGAGCCCCTTAAAATTGTTTTTCTTCGATCATGTTCATTATTCAGATATATAGTACCATCTGCAGACACGTGTTTTGTTGCAATACAGCTCATCGGTGCAGCTATAGAACTCCCCTCTGAAGATGTGAGCTTGAAGAGACATAGTGCCACGGAGAGTTCAAACCTTTGCCTTTGTCATAAAACACGTGCGACACAGTTTTTGATTTTTGCTCTGCTCACTCAATGTTTCTAACTACAGAAAGGCCAACAACGCAGCGCCACGTGCATGTAATAACGTAATGTGCTGCGTTTTTCAATAAAAACATGCGGTTACATTTGCTTCTGAAGTCGAGCTTCAATTGTTCTTATCTTGTCCTTAACTTTTGGCAAATTTGAGCTTCATTGTTTATTAAGAAAAGGCGTTTGTATCTCGGGCTGGTTTCGTTTACTCGAAATTCTCAATACGATTCATTAAAGGTTGGTAAAGGAAAAACCTACAAACGAAATTGTTTTAGTTAAGACTGATTCAAATAAGGTCTAGTTGAGTTTATAGCGTAGTGGAAAAGGCATTCGGCGCGTTTAAGTTAATCTTAATATTTCTTAGGGACTACCTGTGGTTAACTTCAAAAGCCGAACTTCTTCCGTGCATATCCCGAACTCGAAATTTTGTAACTGTCTAGACACCCTATATTACGGTGCTCAATTTGTTTCGTTGTGCGACACATTTCAATATTTTTGAAGAATATGGATGATTTAATGAACACAAATCACTGTAACTACCTTGGAATATGAAGTGTCACAGATTCTAGCAAAACATTTCTTTGCCAATTGATGTTAGAAAGTGGTCTAGTCAAAGTAGTTTTTTTTTTACCTAACAAAGGTTGTAACTTCAACAAACAGGCGAAGAAATCATGCTGAAACAAGTTTTTTTCCTTATTGCCGTGGGAAATCTAAGTGTTCAGGCCCTTACTTGGCAAAATTGTGGTAAGTTAAATGTTCTATATACATAGGGCAGTGATTACTAAAAGACAGTGTAGATCGGTTGTTGTTTCTTGTATAAACCACGAAGACAGCATAGCAAAGACACTTAACGCGTGTAGTTGGTATAAGGAAAAAAATATATTGAGGTCTATTGACTATGGAGTGTCGATAAATGTTCAAATAATTACTACAATTGACTGTAATAAAATAAAGACGTGCTATTATTCTTAAAAAAACCTGCAATAAATTTTTCGAGAGCAAACGGCCAAAATCAGAGGGGTGTTTTTTCAAGAGTAGCCAAATTGTTTACGTAAAACCATTATTACGTACGAGTGTGAGTCAAATCAGTGGTCGGTTTAAAGCAAAATTGCCATTTCGTAGCTGACTTGTTTGTCCTGAATCTTGAACTACTAAGATCATATCTTCTCTTTCTATTTTTCTCACTCCTTTCTCTCTAACTTTATACAGATGGCAATGCTCCGCTCCAAGTTAGGAGATTTTACGTGGTTCCAGAACCTATAATTCTGGAGGCTGGCACCAACATAACGTTTGGAGGTGAACTGAAAGTAAATGGAGATATCGGTACGAATTACAATGTCCATTTGGATGTTAGTAAGAAGTTTACGTTATTTTTCTTTGAGTGGCGGGTTCCTGTGCCATGCTTCCAGAACTTCGGATCCTGGTAAGTAAAAGAACACTCAGTTTACTTGGCTTTACTTGTTTGCTACCCATAAACTTGCTACCCAGACACTTGGTACCTAGAAACTTGCTAATCAAACACTTGCCATCCAGACACTTGCTACCCAGACACTTGCTACCTAGAAACATCATACCCAGACGCTTGCTACCCAGACACTTGCTACCAAGCCACTTGCTACCCAGACACTTGATACTCAGACACTTGCTACCCAGACACTTGCTACCTAGTAACATCATACCTAGGAGCTTGCTACTCAAAGAATTGCTACCAGACACTTGCTACCAAGAAACTTGCTACATAGACTCTTGCTATCCAGACACTTGCTATTCAGCCACTTGCTACCCAGACACTTGATACTTAGACACTTGCTACCCAGACACTTGCTATTCATACACTTACTACCCAGATACTTACTACCCAGACACTTGCTACTCAGACGCTTGCTACCCAGACACTTGCTACTCAGACGCTTGCTACCCAGACGCTTGCTACCGAGACACTTGCTACTCAGACACTTGCGACTCAGACGCTTGCTATTCATACACTTACTACCCAGACACTTGCTACCCAGACATTTGCTACTCAGACACTTGCTACTTAGACACTTGCTACCCAGACACTTGCTATTCATACACTTACTACCCAGATACTTACTACCCAGACACTTGCTACTCAGACGCTTGCTACCCAGACACTTGCTACTCAGACGCTTGCTACCCAGACGCTTGCTACCCAGACGCTTGCTACCCAGACGCTTGCTACCGAGACACTTGCTACTCAGACACTTGCTACTCAGACGCTTGCTACCCAGACGCTTGCTACCCAGACGCTTGCTACCCAGACGCTTGATACCCAGATACTTACTACCAAGACACTTGCTACTCAGACACTTGCTACTCAGACACTTGCTTCCCAGACACTTACTA
>JAOBRD020910797.1:0-12542 GCA_027575215.2 Hydrozoanthus sils | reverse complement strand
ATGCCTGTGCATACAGGGCTCCCTGTGTAATAAAGTTGTTGTTGATCTGCCATCTTGTCCCACTTGTGGTTGTCACAGACTGTAATTTGAAGAATCTTCCAAGCTGTAAAGTTATATCCGACTACGCTATAGAACCTTATCACAACTGATAAACGGCCAGGCTACTGTGCCGGAGGTCTAGGTTCCCGGGGTTTCAAAGAACAGAAGTGACATTCTACCTTTGTGTTAACATCAGCTGCTAACGAATTGGGTTTCTCGTGTTCTCAGAGAAGAGTTGCCTCATTATTTTATTCATTGATGGAGATGCACTTGAACGACGGAAGTAAACAACGATTATATTAAAGACAAGGGAAGTTTTAGATGTGTTAATCTCGAAACAATAAAGATGGAACATACACAAACATAATTATAAAAACCAAAATCAAGTTACTACCTTCTTTAGATCTTCGTATTTCAGGAACAAAATGTTTGGATCATTTCTGTAATTCCACCATTCAAGAGTATGGTCAAACCAGCTGCTGCATTCAACTACGAAAGAGAAAACAAACAAAGGTAGCGCAACAAACGGAAGAAAATAAGTGTCACAGCTTTCTAAATTGTATCACAGGCCTGGTATGATATAATATAAGATAACATAAGATTCTTATCCCTAGAAGGCAAGAGGGGAGGGGGGTCATTTTACTCCCCTCTTCGATTTTTGGGGGAAAAAACGAGCCATTTTACTGTTTGCCAAAAACTTCCGCACAACTGTTCTTCGATTAATAACACATCTTTTGAATTTACCGGGAAACCGCAAAACTTGTCATTTTCTTTTAGAAATGGTAATCTGCCTGAAAAATGACCAGAACTTAAATATTTTTTGTCTATGATTTAGAGAAAATGAAGTGCTCGTTGTGACAAAAATTTGCGACAAATCTCAGATCGATAGCTGCATTTGTAAGAGAGATATGGCCCCACAAACACTTTTAGACGACTTGGATTAAGGCGGGACTTAACCTAAACTTTTGTTGGATAGTGAGGAAGTTGAAAAAAATATTTGAAGAAGAAGAAATTTGAGTAAAACCGCCAAACCGTTCCCCCTAGTACAGCTTTGGTTTGAGAACGGTTTGGCGAACACTTTAAAGTTGCCCAGAGAGAAGTAAAAGGCAAGAGTCTTATATTTTCAGTGTTAAGCTGAAAGAATGATGGAAATGAAATACTTCATGTACAAACCTTTGCCTTCCATAAAGAGCAGTAGATAATCTGAAAATGTTCCATCAAAATTAAAACACCTAAATCCTCTTGTGTGATGATATGCGGACACAGCAGTATCTTTTGGGTTTCTCATCACGTAGATACATTTGCACATTATCTCCCCCCCTGATACCCCTGGTGGCATACGATGAAATGGGAGGTGGGTTTTTAAAAGCCGGGGGGAAGGGAGTACATCAATTTCTTCCTGGGCTACTGATTGATTGGGCCAATTATGATTCTTTGAAATTCCTGTTTCAAACCATGGAACAGCTGTCTCAAGTTGTGTGTGATCTTTTTCTCCATTATTGTAGGTTTGTCGAAGAATCTCCTGAACCCAGGTGGTTCCTGCAAAGAAGCAGATTGATACAGATTCTGAAAATCTGAGTAGTTATCTATGCAGCAGACAGATATTTTTCTGCAAAATTTTAACCCTAGAAGGCATGAGAGGGGGAAGAGGGTCGATTGGATGAATATCCATTCAGAACACGAACTTAACACTTGTTAATGTTATTTCTACGCCACGGTTGCCATGGAAATCACAAGGGTGCAACGTGACTATAATTATTTGGCAAATTGCCAAGTTTATGTCAATTGGTTACATATTTTTGAAAATAGAGGGAGGGGGAAGGGAACTCCCGTGTTTGTGTCGGTGTGTTTTATTAGTCGCATATTGCATTACCTATTGCAATATTTTCTGTTAGAGATAGCGAACAATATTTTCATTGAATAATACTGCGATTCAGTTCTACGCGAAGCAGCAGGTAGTTTTCAGAAGTTCATGATGAAGGAGAAGCAAAAACAGTGGAGAAGTGCCGTTTTGTCGAGCTATCGGTTTGTCGATCTGTGTACTTTGTGGTTTCAAATCGTGGCTTGTGTTTTCTACTTTTCCTTCATGTTTGAAATGCCTGTCGTGCTTATTAACAGTCTATTAAACGGCTTTGACTTCTTCATTTGTTTAATAATAAGTTGTAGAATTTGGGAGAATGTCAAAACAAAGGCAAATTAAAGATGTCAAATTTTTGAATAGACTTTATGTTAATGGCAGTGAAAAATGGAAGTGACGTAAGAATTTTAATTTTAAGATCGTCTTTAAAGTTTTGATAGCTTCCGCGATTCTTCAAAATTATTCTGAGCAGCACGCAAGGTTTCACTATGGTTAGTCTTATACGAAGTTTCAGCCCAGTCGTATAAAATCAATGATCTTAACCATATTTAGATATTTTAGGTATATAGTTTTTAAAAAAAACTATTGAATGCGTCGGCGAGTAGTATAAACCTATCATATAATACTTCATATTTAGATATGTCTGGAACTATTGACCTTGAATATATTTTCTACCACTTGGATTTAAATAGTTCGAGACATGGCAACCTGTGAACGTGGGTAATTCAAAACGAATTTAAAATTTGGTTTACTTGAATGCTGTCATTGGCACAAGCTGTAGATGGAGGGACTTCAGAAAGCTTGCATTAAACCCAAATCATCTTTCTGTTCATTATAGTAAAAACAGCAACTCGTGCACCTTTCGAATCCGGTTAAGATTTAAGAACAATGGCAGAAGGCTTGAGCAACTACAGTTTAGAGAAAAGGAAGGCGTTAGATGTTTTAGTGAACTTTTAAATAGCAAAGCATTGAACTACCCGGCTTGCTATAAACAGCAATGTTTAGTTTAGTCACTTCGGTAACGCTTTTCATCTCCTTAAAATTCATAACATAGTTTCATGTTGAGCCGGTGTGCTCAAACTCTTCAGCTCTAGCATTTGATAAAAATCATCAAAAAATCTGTTATGCCTTGAGTTTGCTCTACTTGATGTAAAAGAAACTTTTATTAACATTCTTTCTCCAGTGGAGTTACGAATGATTATAAAAGTGGTCATTCAGTTTATTGGTTTATTCCCTGGCTGAGGCCACGAGTCTTAAATTGGCCCAGGTTGTTCTTTTATTCTGGTGTCACATTCATGGATCCATATATGCACACCTGGTGTGGTTTGGTTTGTTTTGAAGCCAGGTGATCAGAGATTGCACCAGATTACACTAGACTCAACCGGCCTCGGGATTTGGTAAAATTGTGTTCGTCCCTTGAGAAGAAGACATTTGTGTATATGGAAAATGATGGTTTTCTTTACGTTTTTATAGCCCCCGCAACATATATTCATTCACTCACATTGCTGCTTTTAAAGTGACGACGGAAAAGCAGTGGCCGCAACCAACTTGTCTGACGCGAACAGCGAAGCTTGAAGTTCAAAAGTTGAGCTTGAAGCTCTTGAAGTCAAAACATTTAAAATTGCTGTCGTTCACGACATGATAGATTTTCTAAAGCTGCAACAAACTCCTGTCCGTTATCGAGAACCTATTGCTAAAAGAATACCGCGAATTCAACTTGAGCTAGCGTTTAGAAAGAGCAGACAATTAAAGGCGAACCGTTCGACATGTTAAGAACAAGAAAATTTGCCGAAGTCTTTTTTGAGTATTGTTAAACTACACGCGCGTGTGTTTGCATATTTGCTGCAGATATTTTAATGCGTACTCGAAAGACATAAATAAGGTGTAGTGTTCAGTTTTTCAGAAATCGGAAACAAAGGTGAAATATCTCCACTATCAGATCTCTATCCGAGAATGGAATATTTTAATTACTGGAAACGAAATAATCCTGGCCTCAAAACTGCTGGTCGGCAGTGTGTCGACATGTCATTGTCACTCATCTTCAGGAAACGTTTTTAATTTTAAGGCAAAACTTGGTATGTTTTTAAAACATACTGTACAAGAATAATTTTAAAAGCTATGTAACCTGTGATGTAGCAGCAGCAGGCCTTAATGTTTTTCTTAGTTTTTTCTTTAATTCTGTGTTTCTTCAAGGTCGATCAGTCGTTATGTAAGTGTTTTGCAGGGGAAAGCATAATAAACCAAGCACTTTAAGTTGACATTCTTGGCATACTATCATTTTTGTAGTGACATGGTATGTTTACAGCTTGTTCAGCTGCTGCTAGACAACTAACTTTTTCTACGTCATCACACCAGCACCTCATAATAGGACTCAATCTTGCTCCGACAATAATTACACATTTCAAACCTCAAAAACATAACAGGAACTGCAAGAACTGTTTTATTTTCAAAATTTTATGTTACTTGAGGGTTCTACATAATTTGCATCTAAAGAGTAAAAAAACTTCATAGAGTCCTCTACTAATTGCCTCCATTGTCTTTCTTTCTTTGTGTGTATTAAAATACGACAATACTCAAATGATGACCAAGATGGTTAGCGACCTATTAGTTTGAATATGTTTGTCTTAGCTAAAATAATATTATATCATTGTGGCGACAGTAATTGAGTGAATTCATCAAGATCATGAAACAAATACAACTCGATGGGTAATAATAGTATTACATCAGTAATTATTTTCTTCATAGAAACTGCAGAATTTTAAATTTCATAACTCAAATACTACAAACCACGTAGAGATTATTGATTCCAAATTTGAGCTTGATGTGTCAGCACTGGTAGAATGGTTTAATAACTCCCCCCTACTAAATGCCACCATTGTCATTCTCAACTCATGTGAATTTATTCTAGAGACTACTTGACTCAAAGTTGCAAAATACTTTAATAAAAAAAGTGAATCGAGTTAAATTGAATTCACCAGTATTTATGTGTCACAAGTTGCGTTTAAAGTCTGGGATTTTGATATAATAAATACTTGATCGATAGCTGTGGAAAATCATTATTTTCATCTTTTCTAAGAGAGATGCGCCCAATAATTTTGTTCAACTTTGAAGCTGAAAATGCAAGGGAAATTAGGTATTGCCTGGGTTGTGTAACTAACTCGGTCCGAGTAAAGGCTACATGTAGCCTCTTGTTATTTTTCAACTCGGCTAAGCGTGTTGCTTCGTGACTGAAGACTGGTTCTGATGTTAATTTTTTTTAGCTTAACATTTTATATTTAATTGAAAATTTTATTGAAGAATTGTCGTGTGTAGATGTAGAAGGCGTTGATCATATCAATTCGATCGGTGCAGCAAGTTTTTCTTCTTGCGAATGAGAGTTCTTCATGTGGGAAAAAAAGATGTTTGTCCTGTCAGCTTATAAATTCTGCAACTACTATTACTGTTACATCTCGTGGTCGCAGTTACCGCATTAACTGTAGTGCCACATGCACCTCTATATGCCTTGTCTACTTAGCGGAGTGCGTCCACAGATGTTGCGTGATCACATTACGGGCCGTAGGAATAATAACAACGAGTCTGCACTTAAATCACATCTCAATTTACATAAATCAAAATTCAACCAAAATTCTTGCTTTAGGTAAAACTTCTCCAGACAAATTTTACTGAGTTGGAAACCATCTGGATTAATAGATTAGGTATTAGCGAACCAAAGGGCCTTAAAAGGTAAATCCGTCTGCATTTCGCACCGGAATCACATAATTACTCGGGCTTCCTGTGGAAGAGCATGCAATTCATCCACAAAACTCAGGACTTTCCAAAAAGTCAGTTCCGGCGCATCTACTCCATCCCGATTTTTCTGCTTACGGTGTAATCTGCGCACACGTTTGGGTTTGAACAGAGCAGAAGCTAACCTTACAATTAACTTGAATAAGAACATTTACGTGAACAACAAGAAGGACGCCATGTTAAACCGAAAGAGCAAGTATCTACCACATTTAACTTCTTATAATTAACTTTAGGGCCGTTTATATCTCCGCCGTATTGCTTTATTTTGTATTCTTGTGCGGTGTATTAGAAACGAGGAATGCTTTACTTCCCTAAAAATTAATATGAAGTAGATATTTGTTCTTTATAGGTACAATCGTGTACAGTATAGGCTGGTATTGGTGTCATGAGTCGAGAAAATGTGAGCATGGACTCGCTGAAAAACAAGGAGGCGTCTTCATGTCTTTCTCGAAACTGTCAAAATTGTGTTCTCATGGCTGTATACACTTAATTGAGTAAATTTACGTAAATTTAGAAAAATTGTTTGAAAATCAGCATTTAGTCGTCTTTTTATAGGAAATTAAAGACGATAGAGCAATCAAGTAAATAAAACTGTCGAGAGATCAAGTCAGCGGTGGCCAATTCTTACATGGAGTTGTTTACAGCTTTCATGATCCAAAGGTCAAGGAAAACTATTAAAGTGCGCGCGTACAGCTTAACTTTTAATTTTGTCCCGATTTTATATGTATTTCGGCTATACCTTTTCGTTTACACAAAAATTGAAACAAATACATGATATCAAAAAAATTCAATTCGCAATATTATAATTTTTTATTCGAAAGTTCCAAAAATTGGTTTGCAAAAATTAAGTGAATTGTGATGTGCTTATTGGAACTCTGTTTTTATTTTCCAACAGTATTTGAAAAAGTTGGAATTCAACTTGTGTCTAGAAGCAGAGCTACTGCTAAGAAAGCTAGAATGACTAAAAGTTCTTAAAAGAATGTTCTGAGCTCATTCGCCGATCTACGCCATCATCAGGGAATAAATAAATAGTAAAAAGTGTAGCGGAGTTCTAAGACTAAATACCGACTAACTCGCGATCGACTGTGTCATAGATTATAGATCTGAATAATATAAAATCCTCGCAATCCAGCAGAAAGTTTTAATGCCTAGTTGAACCCATGGCAAGCCCGAGTTGACGCCCAAACGGCGTCTAGTTCTAGATCTAGTTCTAGATAGTATGCAAACACAATTACATTGGGTCACTCCCAGTGGAATATTACTAGATCAGTATAATTGCATATGTTAACATTGGTTGCTTTTTTCTCTGCTGCATTCTTATTGCGACACTGAAGAGGATCGATCTGGTCGAAAGGCCTATGTAGCTCAACTAAGATCCTAGCTGTATGGCGTTTAATAAATTGTTTATATTAGTATATTTCAATGAGAGTTCAGTTCAACTGCCGCTGGAATATTTCCAATCCAGCCTAGGCTAATTCTAAATTTCATAACACCTACCGCATTTCGGGTATGTAGCCACGAATACATCATCTGGACGAACGACAAATTCGGTTATTTTATCAAGTCGTTCTGCTTTTAAAAAAGTAGGAAACAGTAGGCCGTTGTGTTCGAATAAGTTTATGCTCGACATTGTAAGGGAGACTGGTTTATTGTCGTCTGTCACGCGATCTGTCATACTAGTCCCAGGCTTTCTGAGCCTTCATCATCATCACGGCTGTTTTGTGATAGTCTGAAATTGGATGCCAATTTCTGTAATTAAATAACAAATGTATTCGTTCTATCTTGGAGGTTCAAAACAAAGGTATTTTTTAAATCGTTGTTTTATCTCACCTGAAACAAACACTTAATCGTTAACAGGAAGACTGGAAATTATTGTCCCTGAGAAACGAGCAAGTTTATTTCGAAATGCACTCTAGAAAAACCTTTGGAGTGGGAGAAAATATTTAGAAGAAAAAAGGAAAATCTTAGTAACCGGGTTTTGATACCAAGGAATAAGAAATATTTCGTAGCTAAAGAATTAACGGGCATTCGGGAAAAATTTTAGGAAAAGGAATAAATAAATTCTGCGTATATGCAACGGCTAAAAAGCAATTTAGAGTCTCTACAAAGCTTTTTTTTTAAATTTCCAGATGAAAAGTAGAACCCTTTATAAATAGTACTTTTCGAAAATAAAACATTTTCTCGCTGTTCCTATGAGACTTTTTAGGCTTGAAGCGTGCAGTGCTGACGTAGCGGGAGGCAGGTGACGTAGCAGGAGGCATGAGCAAGAGACAATCTTTTTTATCTCAAAATATTGGATTCTGGCTACAATAGTCACATTGTTATAACTTCAAAGGGGAACTCCAGGGAAAAATTAAACTGCTCTTTTTCAGTTAACTTAATATTTGTGGTCATGGTTTTGATTATTATTATTCTCAACTTCTAGAACAGCCAAGATTTTTTAGTTTAAATTTGTGAAAAAAAAATTGAAATTAAGCCATCTTGTTAAGATTTGAGCCGCGTTACGAGAGTCAGCAGTCATTTGTGACGTAACCGCGTCAAAGAAAGTTTGATTCAAACTGATATATATGGCTGGATTTTGTTCCTAGTTAAATTATTCGAATCTGAGCTGCACGGTGACATACACATACCGAAAACCGTCGGTTCATTTACATTTTACTTGACTTTCAAAGAAAATAACTCCGGTTCAAATGCCAATTTACCAGAAATATTATAACAGATTAGTTCTTGGAACCTTGAACATTTATTAGAATCAAACTTGCTCACTTCCCTGGAGTTCCCCTTTAAACAATGGATCATTCCCTTGAAATTTTCTAAAATAAATATTTTCTTATCTTTTTTAAAAACAAATGAAATTTTTAAACAAAATCAACACAACTCGCTGCTGCTACGTCAGAGGCCACCAATCCCCGGCCAGCTCGATCATAATTTATATTTTAATCTTTTTTGATATTAAAAAACATACTTAGACATGTACGGAAATTTTGGTTTTTCGAATTTTGAGTTCGTTGATGACTACAGTTTTAATCTAAAAATTAAAAACTTAAGCTTTACAGAGACTTTAAGACTAAATATAAGCACAGCTCTACCAAAGCAACACTCGGTTTGAATAATTCTATGGTATCGTAATCTTTTTACTTCGTTTTTGGTTACTGCATGGCTTGTGTTTTCTTTTCCATGGTGGGACTACTCCTCTTCTTTATTCCTAAGTTGAAATGTAAATAATTGACTTCAGTATGGCCTTATTCTCTTTCACTATGTGTGTGTCAGATTCTTGTCTTAACATATGCTGACTGATCCGCCCCGATTAGCTAGGCTATTTGGGGATTAGTCTGTATACAAAATTATAAATATTATTACTGATATATGATAATAAAGTTGAAGTTGTAGTTGAAGACTCAAAAGATTCAATGTTAGCACTTTCATCGTTTTGTTAGCCAGTCTTCATGCTATCAGTCGTTGAACGAGTTATATATGACAACACAACCACTGAATACAAGACAAGTCTCGGAGGAACAATTAGAAACACAAAAATTCTTGGAACAAACAGATATTTACTATTGGAATGCTAAGCAAAGAAACACTAAAAAAAATGCTTACCACAAAGGCATACTCTGACAGTATAATTTGGAAGGCTTTATAGCATTTAAAACACTTTTTACGCATTTAAACGGCCAAGCCCTCACATCCTTGTACTGAAACACACATATACACACTCTCCATTCACACTCAATAAAATCAAAGTCCCACAAATTGCTCTCTCCCTCGGTTGAAAAATGACAATTTGCTTTGGTAATGAGGTGTTTTGAGCCATTAAAATTTCTTAGTTCCATTGGTAGTTCATTAAAAGTCTTGGCGGCGTATTGCTCAAAGGTTCCATGTAGTCTTGGCACTTCTAGCGTGCAACTGGAGAGCAGCGTCAGATTTCTAATAGGTACGTATTGTTTTATATATAGTATTAGGTGTTCTGGCCAGTGACTGCTGTTTAGGGCCTTTTATGCCTCGCTCTTACAAATGAAGCCTCTGCGCACTGCTTTTGTCGCTTTCTTGTTTGTTTCTGTGTGATGGGATTGTATACTTTGTTATAGTAGTCTATCTTGGACAGAACTAAGAGTTCGGCCAGTTGTTTGCGCAGATGGAACGGAGCCACATTTTTAACTTTCTGAGCTCACGGCCAGAACCCCATACCCTTTTGATAAGGTCCCAATGGCAATTTCTTTGTTGTCTACCGTGAGTTGCACAGTCTCAGGTTTTCGAACTGAGTGATGAGCTGCCATCTGTGAAGTTGTCAGCAACTTTGCCATTGTTTTACTGATGTTGAGAGCAAGTTTGCCTTAATCTGACCGTGAGGCTACATTATACAGTATGTTATTCCTTCGATTCATACATTGTTACAGTTCTTTGGTATTAAACGTGCGTACATTGAAATATCATCAGCATATTGACGACACTTGCAGATGGTTCCCAGGTAAAAAAGGTCACCAACGAACGTAACTGTTCCCTTTTAGTCAAATAACTGAGAAACCAATGGAGAAAACTTGGCGAGAAGCCGAGGGAATGTAGCTTTGTTATATTAATACATCATGGTGTACACTGTCACAGACTCAACCGAACTCGGCAAGACCACTAGGGTTATTTTTCCTCTATCTATTGTTTTTACTATCACGGAGTCCCAAAAGTGCTATAGTTGTCGAGTGTCCTTTACGAAATCCAAACATGGTGAGGGGCAGAAGGCTTTTTTCCTCAATATGTTCAACCATTTGCCTCATTGTAAGTTTTTCATACACCTTAGACAGTGCTGGAACAAATGAGATGCTTCGGAGAGATCACTGTTCGCGACTATTTTGTTTAGTTTAGGTATGTAGGTGATACACGCGCTCCCTATTATGCTTAGGGAAAGTGTCCCAATTCGATGAACGAATTAAATTCGTGTGTTAAAGAATAGGTAATTTCTTCGGCAACCATCTTTGCGCATTTGACCGGAATCTGATCCGAACAGTCAGATTGTAGTGATTTGAGCTCTCTCAGGATTTCATGGTAGTTAACATTCGGCAGTGAACATTGTTTGGTGGACCTTTCAGGCGTGGGGTCAAATAACTGATATAGTTCCTTTGTTGACTTAGCTGTTGCACATCTGGTATTTATAAACTACTGACTTCATCAGGATAATGTCTCAGTGGCTACGGGTTTGGCTTGGTGGCTTTGCCAGACTTCCTTGGGGTTCCGCGACGAAAAAGCTTTTTGCATAAAGTCAAACCTCTCTAAGACGGACACCTTCGGGACAAGCTGCAACTGTCCGTCTTAGAGAGGTGTCCGTCTTACTAGACTTAAAATACAGTAAATTACCGGTGATTTGGTGTCCCGGCGTTTTATAGAGGTGTCCGTCCGCCTTATCTGGGTGTCCGTCTTGAGGGGTTTGATTGTAAAAGTTCTTTTTGATTTCCGTATTTTATATTTGTGGAATTTATTTTTATGCTCTGTACTGGAACCATTAATAAGTGTCATTGTGTTTGTGAGCCATATATGTGAACTCTGAGGATGCTTCGCTCTTTTTGCAAATCTTGAATCTTTTTATGTTTAAGCCATTTTTCCGGAGGCATCGGGTAACCTTGATTCGTTTGAGTGGGGCGAGTATTTCCAGGCAAACGGTAAACAGTTTCTTAAAAACTAGTCAAAACAGCTGGTCAAGACTTTATATGGTCAACTTGATGCATTATTCCACTAACAACAACAACAAAACGTTTAACATCAATTCTACCTTGCTTTCGTCACAAGCCCAGTAAACCACAACAAAACAGATGAAAGTAGATGTATCCCAGTTCGCAGATTCTCACTTTTTGTTAAAAACAGTTAGAAAAAAGTATTTTTCATGAGTGGCCTGTAGCAATAATCATGTTCGTCGCTTGTTGCGCCACCGAGCGACTTGATTGTCAAATATTATATCTATCGATAAAACAACAGAATACTTGGGCATACAACTGAATTAATTCTAGGCCAATATCTCTTTGAATTAACACTGACCTGCAGAAAGTGGTACAAATTATTTTGTTCTCATTATTACATCTGACGCAATCCATAAACCCAATCTATATTTGCAAACCTACATACCGAGACTGACAAGACAGCGCACAAGAGTGCCAAATCAGTAACCTAGCAAAAACTAGATTGCAGGCCACTACATTATATAACAAATAATGTTTAACATGCAGTGACCTGATCACAGATGTTGGGGGAGGGGTTAGCGCGCAGTGCTAAAACAGTATGCCTCCCAATCTTAAGGTTCATGGCTCGATCACCCACGAGGGCAATTTTTTCTAGCCCACTTCCCACGCGTACAACGTTCTGCGCAAATTAAAATGACGTTTCACTCGAGATGAGTGTTGACGGTACAAAAACCAAAAATGTCTACGACTAAGACTGCGATAATAACTACGATTACAACGAAGACTACGATTACGATTACGATTATGGCTTCAACTTCGACTACAATAACGACTACAATTACGATTACGATTAGGTATACAGTTAGCCGTTAGGACATGACTAAGGTTACGATCACGACAACTACGATTACGGCGACAACTTTTTTACGATTCCGATCATCATCATTAAGTAACGATCCGATTACGAACTAGGGAAGTCAACAGCAGTGGAATGCAGAAAAGTGCTAAACGCGATTTTGATAAACCGTTGACCAAATTGTAAAAACGAAGAATTTCTTAAAAAGTAAGTTAATATATTTCTTTCTAGTTCACTCACTCAAGCCTTTCATGTTGGAACAATTATGTTTTCGAATTTAGGGAAGGTACGTTTTTTCTTGGAGGGGGGGGGGAAGGCCGGGGAATTTTGGTATTTTTTT
>JAOBRD020910688.1:0-12542 GCA_027575215.2 Hydrozoanthus sils | reverse complement strand
GATGATGAAAGAGTCGTCGGAGGGCTTGAATTTGATTGGCTAAAAGACAAAGACTCTCTGGCAGGCTGAACATAAACGGTTAGCACTAGATTCCACGGACCTACGGTCAAGAAATCATTGAGTAAAGATAGACTGGGATGAGACATTTCTGAAGGGGATTCAGTGGTGCGTGAATTCTAATTTATTTGACTCGTGCTCAATTCATCAACTATTAGAATTTCATAGTTTAACACTTTTCGATAACACGCAAGCTCTGGATGTTTCAATTTGTCTGTGACAGCTCCAAATATTCTTGGTGTAGAGACCTAAAATCACAGATCAGAAGGAAGTCTAACTAAACAAACCTCCTTTAGGTCCGTGGAATCTAACACATTCTACTCAGAAATGACTAGTTTCCACGGACCTAAAGCAGGTCCAGTTCCGGGCACCACAAAATACGCTACTGACTGACAAACTTGACTAATCGTTTTGAAAAAGTTAAATTGTTCCACTTTCAAAAGGAAATCGAAAAAAAAAATTGTATCCAGAGAATAGCAGGAACTGCAAGAAAAATGTTCCTAGTTGCCACAGATCGCAGGCTTTTCAGACGATAAAAAGGCGTTATTTTAATCAAAAGTATGTTTTTATTCGGCAAAAACGAGGGGGCATTTGAAGAAACCTATAGCAACAATTTATTTTTCTATGCGTGAGCAGTAGCGTGACGGGAAGTATTGGGTGCCCCTCCCCAGGCCTTCTGCTCCTTTTGAATCGAAGAGAGTTTTTGTATTTTTCACTTAGTACCGCTTTGTTTGACATATAGACAATAAATTTTCACGCGGCACATATCAGTTTAGATACACTTCCTTCTAGATTTTCCTGCAATCTTGTATTATCTAACATATTACTCAACCAGAATTAACCCCCCCCCCCTTTAGTCGTATACGCCTTAACTTTAGAATCGAAGAGCGTTTACAGTGCTTACATGGTTGACACAGCGGAAAACTTTCTAGAGGTTAAACTCTCTTCCCCATTTTTACAATTTCAAAATAAAATTTTGTCAAGTGCTAGCCCCGACTTTAAAATTTTACCAAAACAATAGCAGTTTTATTTATCAGAGCGTTTTTCGCTTTGCTTGGTTGTATGATGAAAATTGTTCGAAAAGATGTAAAGACATTACTGTTGTAATGGTGATTATAAGTCACGCTAATTACGGATCTCAATATGTCTGCCATGCGAATTTTTAAATATGCCTGATGAAAATAGGTGCAGGTCGGAGTCGTTTCTGTAAAAAAATACATCTTCCAAATAAATGTTCTAACTGACTTGAACACTCGTTTTGCAAAATATCGGCACGTTTAATCAGACATGGCATTTATCCTTTGTCAAAAGCTCCTACCTGTCCGGCTTTTCTCACTTGGTAAGTAATAAAAGTAAGTAATAGAAATATTTGTTTATAAATGCATACTTTCGACTTACCGAACGCAGATATTTTTCACGAATTTAAGTTTTTTTTTGTTTCATTTGTTTGTGTTGTTTTCAATAGGTTTCAGTAACAAAAACTAAACAGCACCGTTATTTATGATTAGATTCCCTTCTGCTGAAAATATCCAACGGTAGGCTGTTGTAAAGTGCAGCATATTGTCGGATTGAGTTCGTTAAACTTTTGCCGTCAAAGTGCCGGTGTAAAATTAGACGTAGTAACATTCTTTTTTCTTTGTCTTGCCATTGCCTGATGAAAGATGATTTTGTTTAAATCCTATTAGAAATCTATTTCTGTATGTCGTGCGATTTCATAACTTTCAAAAACCGAAAACGCAGAGTCAAAATTTATCAGTCGTTAGTATGAACTGTGGTGCCCGAATCTGGACCTGCTTTAGGTCCGTGGAAACTAGTCATTTCTGTGTAGAATGTGTTAGATTCCGCGGACCTAAAGGAGGTTTGTTTATTGGACTCACTGCTTCCTTCTCATAAATTTGTGATTTTAGGAATGTATGGAGCGGTACTGACCTACAAATTGAAACATCCAGAACTTGCGTGTTATCGAAAAGTGTTAAACTAAAAAATTCTAATAGTTGAGTCAAGTAAAATAAGAATTAACGCATCACTGAATCCTCTTCGGAAATGTCTCGTCCCAGTCTATATTTATTCAATGATTTCTTTGATCGTCAAAAGGTCTCGGGCCGACCTACCGTAGGTCTGTTGAATCTAGTGCTAACCGAGTGGTTGCTAGGTGTAACCAAGCTCTATGGGGGGTGTCCGCTGGCACGCATATCGCGGACGAATACAAACTAAATTTCCGCTCTGAAATCGCCGTGTTTTGTGGATACTGCATAAATTTGAAGACAGTTATATCATGGACGTTGTTACGTATATTGCAATATATTTTTTCCTTGAAGTTTTGCTTTGCAATTTTTTTTTGCAATGTTGTGTGTGTAATTTTTTTTAAGGCTTTTTGGGGGCTCTGCAAATTTTTTTAACAAATTCTTCCACTTCTTCCCCCCCCCCAGCGAGATCAACTGGTCCGTCCCTTAACCCAAGTTGTCTAAAAGTGTTTGTGGGTCCAAATCTCTGTTATAAATGCAGCAATAGATTGAGATTTGTCGCAAATTTTTGTCACAACGAGCACTTCATTTTCTCTAAATCATTACTATAGTGTTGGATTTTTTTCGCTGACAAAAAAAATTTGCGCAAATAGAACTCATTCTCTCTGCTCCCCTCTATCCCCCTCATTGGAGTGTAGGTTAAGGAGAGCAGAGTCTCCGCAGGGTCTCACCCACGATACCCCCTCTCGTGGGGAGCTCTACTTTCAACTATGCTGTTTTGGGTCATTTATATTCGTAAACAACGCTGTAACTTTGAATATGGGATTCCTCTTTAGTGCTGACGTCAGCACGTAGAGAACTTCAAGAAACGTTCCCGGAACGACCGTGGCGCCTTTGCAATGAAACAAAGTAACATATTCAGTTGAATTCTGTATTAGCTTTTACTTTTGAGGCGACTTCTTGTCGTATTTTGAATTTTCGATTTTTGTTTATTATGAAGGCGGGACTTAACCTAAAGCACGCTTTGTGGCCACTTTTCCTCATGTTTCTTCCAATATCTCCGTCCATGGTTTGAATCTACAAAATCCCTATGCTTAAAACACAGATGAGATGAAGAAGAGTCAGCTTGAATATTTTAAGAATTTTTCGATGAATTTTGAGTTTTATTTTTTTTCTCAAAGATTGATAATTTTAAAGAGATATTTTAAATTGGTGATTATTTGGGAAGTTTAAAAATTAATTTTGAAGTTCTCAAACCAAAGCTGTACTAGCCTCTTGCATGGAGGAACAGTTTGGTGGTTTTACTCAAATTTCTTCTTATTCAAATATCTTTTTCAACTTCCTCACTATCCAACAATAGTTTAGGTTAAGTCCCGCCTTAAAGAGGAGATAAAACGTATCTGGGAAACAAACTAAAGCTTACACACCATTTCATTTAGAGTTACAGTTATAATAGATTTATTGTGCGTCATAATAACGGAGAATTTATTTCAAAACTGATCTATAGAACACTTTATATGCGACTGGAACAACTGGCCGGAACGGAACAGTAGGCAAGTAAAAAAAACCTTGTCCGTTTGACGTGAAACGGTCTTCTCGGTAGCATTAACAAAGTTCATATTTGTGTTTCAATGTAATTTTGTTCTAACCTCCACAGCCTATATTATTCGATTAGAGACTTTGATGTTTTTAAAAAAAGAAACGCAAAAGGAACGCATTTACACTGTAAATAGGTTTATAAACATGCAGGAGGGGAGAATGAGGGCTATATCCGGGCGGGCTTATATCCAGAATAATGTCTTCGTTGGCAAATGGATGGGTTTATATCCAGGATCTAGGGTTGGAGGGAGGGGGGGTTGAAACCGGGGGGGGAAGCTAAAATGTCGGATATTACAGTACCTCAAAAGGATCTAGGAGTTCATCGAAAGAGATCTGGAAAAGTGGAATCGCTTTATGAGTTTTTCTTTCGAAAGGACACTTCGGAATCGATTTTACCCGAGTTGCTCGAGTAAAAAATTGTCTTGAACATCTGAAATATAACACGCGCTAATTTAATAATTTCGTGCATTTTGACGTTCCTAAGAACGAAAATTTCTAAATTTTCTGTCGTTTGAGCCTACGGCATTCACACCAAGGGAGCTTGCGTCTAAGGCGCTTGCACGAGTGATTTTCAAACTGCCTCGGTTAATATTTCCTGGCTACGCGTACGGGTCCGGCCGGGAACGATCCCAGTAAACTAGTACTGGGCATAGTTAAATTGATTATCGGTCCAGTTAATTAACAACTGTTACGTAAAATTACTATATGATCACACTTCCAGGGTATAAGAAACCATGAAGAACTTTAAAAAATTCTTGGTTGTTTTGCTGATTGTAAAACTCTATACGATTCCAACCGTGTCAAGAAAATCGGTAAGTTCAGGTGAAAGAGCTTTGCATTAATTACTTAGAGGTAAAACACAGGTCAAAGTTTATATCAAACATCTTGCTTTCCAGATGCGATGAGAAGGTCTGTTGCGCGCGCTTGAGTAGTTTGCTAGTGTGACGCCGCGCACACAAAAGATCGCGAAAATCGTTCCTTGATACAAAATATATGAAATTTTGGCCACTCTGTTTGTTTGAGATTTTTCTTTTCGTATTTTTAAATTTCTGTTACTGTTTCTATTACTTATTTTATTTTTTGTATTCCGTTGAAACTGTAAAGAATGCAAGCTGCAAGCTTAGTGCTAACTTCCCTGTAGCCTAAACCTGACCCTGACCTGGGCCGACTTGTTCAAAAGACGATTAGCTCTACTGACTGGATTAGGACATGTCTGGTTATTGTCATACTATAACTGTGTAGGTTACTGCATGTCCCGGCCCGTTGCTGTCATAAAACTGTTTTTGATAACTGCATGCATGCACGTCATGTAGTACTGTTATGATATACCTGTGCTTGATTACTGCATGACACGCTTTAGATCTGTCACTATTAGTCGAGTTATTGTCATACTATATCTGTGTAGACTACTGAATGTCGTGTTACAGTCATGGCCATGTTTTATCAATTAAAAAACAAACTCAAAAGTTTAGAAAAACTGAGTTTACCCTTTTTTGACCTGACAAATGTCCTATGTTAAAACGTTCTAGAGGCCGGTGATAGCGAAAGAGATCAGGAAATGTCGCCACTGGCAGTTCCTGCCATCAGAAGATTCGCGGCTTGGAAGTTTGATTGTTCATATGAGGAATGCAGTAAGTAAACTGTTTTACCTTGGAGTGACAGAAAAAAACTTTTTCAATATTTTTGTGTTTTAACAAACTTATAAGAAATGATTTTGAAATACACGACACAAGAAAAGTCAATTACAAAAACCCACGTTTCGGTGCATCTAGCGCCATTATTAAGGTTAAAAATAAAAAGACCCCAAGGAAGAGGAGCATCCTATTTTTCTCTACCTCCATAGTGAAACTTGCGGCGTTATGGGCGTGGTTCAAGGTGTTTAGAAATTCAGTGGCTGGTGTTAGATCTGGCATCATGACTAGGGTGTTGTCTACATAGCGGTGGTAAAATTGTGGTAGTTTTCCTTGACTCTTTAGGGATCTCTCGATGGAACACGTATATACATTAACCAAAAGGGGACCAAGGGGAGACCCCATAGCTACTCCATCAGTCTGTTCGAATAGGGACCCGTCGAACTGAAACAGCTGCCCCTTTGTAGCAACATGAAGAAGATCGACAAGATCAGTTCGAGTCAAGCTCAAATCGTAGATGTCACTGAACCAGTTGTTCTCGAAAGCTTTACATACCAGGATGTCAATTGTTTCGTCTAAGGGTACATTTGTGAAGAGCGATGAAACGTCATAAGAGACCAAGATTTCTCCCGTGTTTATCTTAACTCCACAAATTTAATTTGTGAAGGCAAAGATTTCAGTGATGGTATGTTCGCTTACCGACAAAGGCTTAAGCTTGGTATCAAGCCATCTAGCAAGGGCGTAGTTGTAGGTAACCGTAGCAGATGATATGGGACGCATCGCTAATTGCCTCTTGTGGGTCTTGGGTAACCCGTATAAATGAGTCAATCTTGAATCTTGACTGAGTCAGCGATCGCTGGTGGTAAAGTTCTGCACACTGTTGACTCGACCAGGTTTTCTTCCTCTATGAGGGGGTCTTGCTTGTATCATTCACAGAGGCCTCAGACAGCAGCTTTAGATATTCGTGTTTATCCATCACGACCAGAACACCTGAACTTTTGTCCGGTTTAGTAACAACGATATCGTCGCGTCTCTTCAACTCCTTGATGGCTGTTAAGAGTGCCTTGGGAGGACGTGGGCCTTTCCGCTCGATCTAGCTGAGAGCCACAGATCTGAGTGTAGCAGCAGCCAGTTCTTTCATTTTCTCGTCGGATAGACTGCGTTCAAGGCTCCAACAGGCTTTCTCGTTTATTGTCATACTATAACTGTGTTTGAATGTGTGTCATGTTACAGTCATACTGTAACTGTGTAGGTTACTGCATTTCCCGGTCAAGTATTGGCAAAGTTGCTCGTCGTGCCACCTAAAATAATCGGGATTGTTAGCTAGAATAAGTCTTTATTCAAATAACAAAAAGGTATGTGTACACGAAATGTCCTCGATTCGTAACCAGTAGCTTTTTTTTACTTTCTTAGAATTCTTTTGTGTTTCATTTCGGTGCACACGTATATAAAGAATGTGAGAAAACGAAATCCGAAAACGAAAGCAACAGCCGCAATATGTATGCTGCTTTATGTATGTGAGCACAAAGAGCTGATTTGTTATCTGACTTTCTATTAGGATGCAGTCACGAAAAACTTCACAGTAATTTTACACTGCTCTTCTATGAAGATGATAGACGAGCCGAGCACATCAACAATTGTTCAAGCGGTACGTTGGATAGTTTAATTCACTCATAACGCTACCTTCTTGCAATAGGGAGAAACGAAATGGGTCTGTCGTGGTCCACGGGTTGTTCACGATCGCCTACGTAATAATAATAATAATAATAATAGCAACATAATAACAGTAAAAAATGATGATGGTAATAATAAAATAATTATAATAATAATGATAACAATAATAAAAACAATAATGTTAACAATAACAATAATAATGACAATGACAAATGACAATATTTTTTTGTAATAATAATAGTAGTAATCAATCTTTATCCTGAAATCCATCCAGAAATACTTACATTAATCATTGATTAAATCTACAAACCTTGTGGGTAGTAGAAAATAAAAGTTCAAAAGAATTACTATAAAAATGCAATAAAATTCAAAATATAAGTTCAATAAGATTCAATAACAAAACTCTGCTGACTGTTAGGCTAGCTAGCCCAGATGAGCCCAGCTAACTAATATCTCCAATTCTAGGTCGTCATTCGTTCTAGACCCTCGTAAGCACAGCAGTGCGCCTCTAAGTATCGCAAACAAAACTTAAGCCCTAATCCACGATATTGTTGCTGCTCCCTTTCTTGCTCGATACAAGTTCAAACAATCGGCAATGATATCTGCGACATTCGTCTGCCATTCCACCTGTTGTGGTAAATACGAGTGGCGTAAATGTCCCACGCTCTATCTCCATTACCCGTGGTGAATATTGCCTCTTCTTTTCTGTTTCGTACTGCTTGTAGATTTGCTGTAGCAGGGCGGTCGGAAGGGGGGAGGGTAACACTGACTGCGCCTCTATGCTATGCTCACAGCCCCCCCAATATCAATTTTGTTCCGACTGGCCTGTGTAGGTCATCTCTCTGTAGGAGTCCGCGTTTAACGAGCATACCATCTCCAATAACTCTGCCACCAAATCTCGTAGCTCATTGTGCCGTTGGATCACGAATCCTCCACGCTTTCACACGGTCTACAGAGAAGTTGGCGCCGCACATACAAAATAAATTTTTAATTCAGTTTAACGGCGTCCTAAAACTCGCGTTTGTTCAGGGCGAAATCCGTGTCTTTCGTTGGGAAGACATTGATCTTACTTGAAGCGCCCTTCTCAACTGCGAGCTCAACTGCTGATTGGTTTTTGCCAGCAGTGATCTCTTCACATCTTCTAGTTTCCCATTTAAATAATCATACTTCTCTTTACGTTCACTGTGTTGTAATGTTCTTGTTTCTGCTAAAGCCGGGACAGTTTGATCTTGAGACACTGTTGGACGATGGGTGTTGTCACTTTGACTGAAGCTTCATATTCAGATACAGCAACTTGACAAGGATTAATAATCCCGAGTACTCCCATTTGTACTGGCAACGCTAACAAATCTCTCTCTTCGCGGGTACAGGTGTGCCTTGTGATGGACGGTATTAGCATATCTGTAACTGCTTGTTCCAAGGAAATAAGCAGATTTTCAATGTCTTGAAGTGTTCTTAAGAAATAAGTCCATCTGTGTGTTAGAACAAACGTGAAGGCGGCATAGGATGCTTGCGGTTCTGTTTCTGCAAACTCTGAAAGCTTTGCTACTTCGCCTACCAATTCTTCCATTTTGCCATTCACATAATCTTCGAAATACTCCCTGGAGCCGAGTACTGCCCCAGACGTCGTTGGTCCTGTGAAGACACATTGACAGCTGTACGCGCAAAGACGTTTCTTGCCATCTCTTCCTTGTCTGATTTCGTGATGAGCTAACATTTCTTAGCGTTAGGTCAGTATCCTATGGTAGGTCCCACATCACTAAGCTCATCCCACCATTCTTTTAATTCTAATTCTTTTAATTTTAATCAGTCCCACACCTGTTGCATCGTCAGCGAACCAGCACTGTTTTGCATTACTGCACCCACTCAAGTGCGTGATCAAGCATTGTAAACTTACGGCATAGAAACTCATTGCTAGAGGATCGCCTTGCGTGGTTCCTTCAGCAGACGTCAGTTCTTTTCCCCCTGAAAAAAAACAGGTGCGCGGGCACTCTGTATATATTGATGGCATACGTGGCAAGGGCTGGACAAAGAATCCTAATATCAAAGTAGAGCAGTTGCTCTATTTAGGAAGTTGAAAGCATTCGTGACGTCAATAAGTAACACAGCATCTGAGTCATCTGCTTCAAAGGGTAAGGCGTGCATGGCGTGGATGCCCGCACACTTCCACTCTTACGACCTGCTCACAATTGTAGAGGTCCACTGGCCTCGAGAACATCTTTCCTTTAACACCTTCGTAACACACTTGGCTGCTATTCTTCTTAATACTTCGCCAACACCAATTTGACGAACCTGTTCCTCCCCTTTTTCCAGAGGAACGAACCCATTAGCTAGTAAGAGAGGGTCTACATACTTGGTACAGACCCACAGTGTCATTGCAGCCACCGAGTCACACTGGTTAGCACTTGACCTCTTAAAAGATTTACATACAGCAGTAACCGCTTGAATCCGTTCGCGTCTACTCCAGATGGACCTCCAGCGCCTTTAGTTCTTAGTGCTGTCTCTCTTCAGTATCATCTCCCCCGTGACCTCGCTATAAGCTGACTCGATCGTGCACGTCTTCTACTGGACCAAACAACAAGGATCCCAGCGCAGCAGCTTGTGCTTTTGCGTGCTTATCCTGTAATCGCTTTATGACATCATCAGTCAGGGTTAATACACCCCCACCGCTATTGTCAGTGAGATATCGCAGGGCGGAAGTTATTTTCCCTTCCATGTCAAACTTCGGGTTTTCCATGTACAAGGGAATGGACTGGCGTTGAATGAGGCGCTGAGAATTGAGATTAAAAAAAGGTAAAGGCAAATAAAATGTAAGGAGTGAACGTTCAAATGAGCAACCTTGATGTTCACCTGATTTCAATGAGTCTCACTGACTGACGTGGAGGAGGTTCAAATACCACCATTTTCCAGTCGCGTTAGTTGGAAGGGAAAACGGACTTCTTACGTACAGCGATTGATCTTGGAGGCATAAAAATGTTCTCACGTAAACTATAATTCTTGGTCTAAATATTAGCATTAAAAATACTAACTAAAAACTGACAATTTTAACAGGATATCTAACGGGTAAGCGCTAATTCTCCTCATGGTGCACTGAACGAGCCTGATTCATGCAATAAATAAAGGCGCGCTTGTAATAGGGCCTTTGCCATAAGCCTTTTCTCTTCTTATTATTACGAATGTCGGCCAAAAGAAGGGACTGCAAGCAATCCAATAGCTTCGCGTTCTTTAACCTTAAAATATACCAGACTCTTCTTTAACACAGGTTTTCCTTTAATAGCAACCCATAAGAGATACCGAATTGACTATTTTAACCCCTAAAACAAACGACGGTTATACCTACCATTCTAATATAGGGAGTACCCCCCCCCCCCCTTCTTCCCTCCCTCCGGGTCTTTACCACGAACGTGAGCGAGACCATAACGGCGGATAAGTTAGGTTAAACTTAAGAGGTGACTTTTTCTGATACCATGTTTATTTTCAAATTCACGCGGTATACAGGTTACACAACTTGTGGAGTGTTCCAGTTGTTAGAAATCTTAAAATGAAGAGTGTTGAATATAGACAAAAAGTGAAAATAACGCGGAGCTCGAAGAAACATGTCTTTCCGCCAAATCACGTGCTTCTCCCGCACGCGAAGTTGTATATATTCAATTAAATTTCGTTACGATACTTGCCTTAATGTTCTAATTACAAACGTTTCTGATCCGCTATAAAATCTAAATTCTTCTATTTGTAGACAAATTTAAATAATGTAGCCATAACATATTAAAACAGTACTGAAATTTCATTACCAAATATAGAAGAGTACAATCCGCGTGGCGTTTGTGATGGCCGTTGAAAGCAAGTCCATTCACTTCAACGCCAGAGTAAGTAAGCACTTCTGCACGCTGTCCACGTATACACAAGACCCCGGAACTTTGGTAAAATGTCCAGTTACCATTAATGTTTGGCCTCGTGGAATGTTTTCGCACAAGTGCAAACAATGTAAGTAAACTTTTTTCCTATAAGTAAAATCTCTTTAATCTGTTACGTACGCAAGAAGAATCTCTTTAATCTGTTACGTACGCAAGGCGAATTTCTTTAATCTGTTACGTATGCAAGGCGAAGAATGTGTTGTGCGTGTTGTGCGTAATGCCGCAATTCCGGCGTAAAGTAAATGAATCTCTCGATCACTCACTAATTTTGCCGTTGATCTGTTTAAGCCTGCTACAAGTTAATTGCTTATAAAAACAAAATCAGAATACATATTTTCTCACTGTCATCCATGCACTGTATCAAGGATTTTTGTGACAACTTACCTCGGCAAATATATCACGCCATTGTAGAGGTAAACTAGTTAATGCTCGCCTAAGCAATAGTTTCAGTATTTCCTGCCTTATCGTTTGAGAACGAACCGTTACTCTTAGGGTTGTATAGCTGCTAAGGCTGATAGTATTCAGTCATCAAATAGGAAAGGACATTGTTGCTCTGAATAACAACGTTCACATTAATTCGAAATTTACACCGTATATATTTTCTCCAAGCGTTCGGCTAGCACATGCTCTTAGTATCTTCTTCAATTATATTCTTTGTTATTAAATTTCTTTTGATTTAAAAATTTGAATAGAGATTCCTCAGGTTGGTTGCAAGCTACAATGAAGTATGTATTTGTTATTCCGTATATGACTACGACCTTTCTAGACTGACATAACCTTGTTCCAAACGCCGTGCTACAGTCGTGCTTAGCAAGCTCGACTCTGGCGCAAGCCAAGCACGGCATCCTGTACTAGTATGCACGTGTCAGCCCGACTATGGCCGTGCAAAAGACGTGCTGAAGACTGATCTTAGTTCAGGTGTATGGCGTTTGAAACGGGCCTAACCCTGCTAGACAGTAACTTCTGAACTTCCTGAGCCTTATCGAGGAGCGAGCGATATGTTGTATTTCTGTACCCATTGATTGCCACTGGCTTGTTGCTGTTTACTCCGCTTGGATCCTTTACAGATAAACCAAACCAGTTAAAAACGACCATAGACAGCTCAGAAGCAAGAGTGATCGAAGTTGTACTAAAAAATACGGGACCGGTGAGTTAAGATCACGTTGACGATGCAAATTACCTGGAACCAGTTGTTCAAAGGCCGATTAGCACTAACCTTATGCAAGGGCTGAACTCTAGTCCTAGCCTTACAGAGACTGGTTTGAGCTGTAATTTTGGAATTGACACTTTTTCCGTGAAAATTAAAACTGTTTTTCGAAAGAATCGTAAACTTTTCCTTAGAGAAGAAATTACTGAAAGTTTTAGTGATAACTTTTTTTCCTTGTATGAACACCACTTCTGAGTTACAACCTGTTCCGCTTCACACACCAGAGCTGAACGCTGTCTGTCTGTCTGTCTTATGAAGTACAACCTGTTCCCCCTTCACACACCACCACCAAAGCCTTGAACTGTCTGTCTGTCTGTCTTGTGAAGTGCAACTCTATTCTCCCTTCACACACCACCAAAGCCTCGAATGCTGTCTGTCTGTCTGTTTTGCGAAGTACAACCTGTCCCCCCTTCACACACCACCACCAAAGCCTTGAATGCTGTCTGTCTGTCTGTCTTGTGAAGTACAACTCTATTCCCCCTTCACACACCACCAA
>JAOBRD020910580.1:0-12544 GCA_027575215.2 Hydrozoanthus sils | reverse complement strand
CTACTACTACTACTACTACTACTACTACTACTACTACTACTACTACTACTACTACTACTACTACTACTACTACTATTCTTCTATATTACTTGTTTTTCTTCTTGTTGTGTGGCCATTGTTCTGCTCGGGTAAGAGGTTTTTAAACTAAAAAGAAAAGGAGAAACTGATATACTTTGCTTTAGCTCCGACAGTCTGACGCTCATTAGATGACTACCGCCCTACGGAAGTGCGCAAAAAACTCAGAGGAAACCAGAATATTTTCACTTTCGATTACTGACTTAATATTGTTACTCACAGGAAGAAACGTCGCATACGGAGCTGAAGGAACTAAAGAGAAATCAACACATGAATAGGTGTAAAAAGCTTCATGCTTCTCAGGTGTCGAAATTTCAGGAAAAATCTGCGATTGTTCGGCCGGCATGTTTTGCTTCAAACAGTTTTCTTATTTGTTTATTATGAATTATGTTTGACATGAAATATGCCAAGCATAACTAACTTCGGATCCATGAAATAAACAGATAAACGCAGATGTTTACGAAACTGAATGATGAAAACATTTTGCCACGCATCGTCTGGGTTGACTCTGAAAAAGCTCTTCCCTTGCATGATATTGTTTTCAGTTACTAGTCAATATCACAATCAAGGTATAAAGTACCTTAATATATACTCAACATATAAACTTGTGGGAAAGGGAGTCCCGCTTTAATTCAATCCTTCCCCGCAAACCGTCCACCTTCACTCTCAGGCTGGTACTAGCTCGACTTAAGTCTAAAACGGCGTGTTAGCAGTCACGTGACCACACCTACCTTAAATTTTAAAATTGGCTATAACAAAAACGATGTTCAGAAACGGAAAGAGCAGGTCAACATTAGTTAGAAGGCAGGGTTTAAAGTCTCGACGTTCGGTACTTCAAAAAAGGGAGCAATAGCAATTACAAAATTAAAATGTATGTGAAAATAGTATTGGAGAGCAAGGTTTACTATCAAGTAATACAAATTCTAAGAAAATATTCTATTTTCTGTTACTCGCTATTTCTTACAATTTGAGGTCAAAAGCTGAAAGTTTGCCTTGTTACTAACGTTAAACTGCTCTTTCCATTTCTGGATACCATTTTGTCGTTGCTGCTTGATTTAAAGTAGATGTGGTCACGTGACCCCTAGCTGCAAGGAGCCTATCAAGCTAATAAAGTCGTAGTATTGTAGCACGGGTCAGCCCAACTATGGCGCGGTTTTTTTAGGTTTACAGCCCTATATCATATTCACCTCGCTCCAGAATTCAGTTGTAGTTTTTCTTTTGGGTTTTTTTCTCGACCTAGAACAAAGTCAGTTTATTTTCAAGCTAACTATTAAGGAATACCCTATTCTTTTTGTTATGAACCAACAGCAACGTAAGTATGTTAATACTCGAACATATCAAAAGTTGTATATACCTTGATCATAAATTCCAAGACTTTTAGGGTGATTTCTGCTGCAGCTGAGACAACTAAAATAGTTAATCGTTCTGCAACACCAAAGGTACTCGGTCATAAACCAGCCCCATATACAAGTGAAAATCATGGGTGATAAAGTAAATAAAAGAATAAAGTTTGTGGACATTTCTAGAGTTGAAGGGTAAACAACTTTTTGATGGTTTCAAAATGCTTTTCGATACCTAGGTGTCCGCAGGCAAGGGTAGAAAAATAAACTGAATTTTTCAGAACCGAGAATTTGACTTGACTTGGATTTGAAACAAATAGTTTCAATTTCGTTCAGTTTATATTGCATCTGACTAACCATTGACTAGAAGTAGAAGCTACGTCGCTTTTAACTCAGGAGCAATTTGTAATTGTTTACCAAATACTTTGAAAGCTAAAAACTAAACAAGAAAGAACTTAAAACATTGTTGATTTAAATGTACTCTTTTTCACGAATTCCCGTCGTTATACAATTCAAATAAGTTTTATAGCCAATGCTGTGTTTTATCTTTTGATCCGGCTTTATCGAATTTTTTTTCATTAGAAAACTTTAGCAAACTTAAAAGCTCAGTTGTAAAAAACTTAGAAACTTATTTTGCAGTCTCAGAATATTTACACAAAACATATTTTTAGATAACAATCCAAAAGAGTGTAATATAAGTTGCAATCTAATAGAGTCCACAAGAAAAAAACAGACATACATTGCATTCATTACAGATCGAAGCGTGATTAATTAAGCAACTAATGGTACTTCGATTAAATTGTCATTTACTGTGTCATGCTGATATATATGAATGAACTTCCATTTTCTCGAATTTTCATGACAGTGATACAAAAATCGATTTATCGGCAGATCATATCAGACAAAGTTATTCAGAATTCGAGAAACGTTGAGTATTGGTAGTGTGACGACATCCTTCACTTTCTATAGGCTCGTATTGCTTGGGTCAACTCAAGTCTTTGACGATGTTTAAAAGACAGCTTCAGGAAAAACTGGCCTGAAATAAGGGGCATGCATTCTGAGTGTCTAACTGTTACTGAATTGGAAAAAGCAAGATGTTTTACTACCAACAAAAATTTATTAAATGAAGTTGAATTTTAACTGACTAGATCTTTTGACATTATATTTTCGTTGCATTAAACGTGATCATGAGGTATGTTTAGCAAAGTTTATGAGAGGTCAAAATCAGTGACCCATACTGAGGCCGAATATGTGCGTGGGAGTCTTTAGAAACTTTCTCGAGCCTTTTGACTCACTGATGAACCGTGTGTCTATCACGGGTTTTCGTGTTGTTAATAGAATAAAGGGTTTGACTCCCCCTGAGGGAAACCAAAGCACGGCACTTAAATAAATTGGACAAAGGCAACCAAAGGCTTTTGGCGCATAGATTCTTGAAAGATTGATAGTCATCGGGTAGTGATCGTAAACTTGAGCAGAATTGAGGGTTAACCAGGGGATAAAAAAAGGGGTGGGGGAGGGGGGGTGAGGCATTGGGGTTTGCCAGGGGATCCGTTCTTCGATGTCCATCATACTTTCTCCATATTCTATTGATGTGCCATCTTTCAGCCTCGTTTTTTTTTTATTAAACTTCCCTTTGCTCTCAGCTTTGTCAACGGCCAACTGTTGGCTCTTGCCAATGATTTCAGCATTGTTTGAGGAGGGACTAGCTTAACGGTCACCGAAATCGTTAGCATATAAAGTGCCAGTTCACAGTCTGTCGGCAGGAGTGAGGACCGTGAACTAAAGAAACAGCAAGGGTTATGGTTATAAAAAGCAGCAGTAGAGTTTTAAAGCACACCTCTCAGATAGTTAACAAACTGTTTTCTATGATAATAAACTAGCTCATTTCAGAAATTAACGTATAAATATACAATAACGTAAAACGCAATTGTTGTGCGTATAGAAAAATTTTCGAACAATTTGTGGGGCCTCTTACCACCCCCCTCCGGAGCTATGATGGCGCTTTGTTTACACAAGTTTCCAGCTGAGGGAATTACTAGAAGTTAAACCCCCTGTTTGTCAGTCTGCATTCCGATTTATCCATGCAACAAAACTATGCCAAGTTTTGTCTCGCGGTTCAAGTGAAAGACGCCCTTTCGATTATAACCTGACAAACGTGCGCAAAATCATCAGCAAAAGCATTAAACATTTCATTTCTGCCGTGGGGTATAAAAAAATTCACAATCATAATTAGCAATTAGAAGCAAACCAAACTTCTAAGAGTGGAATGACAGCAATTCGATTGTCGCGTCAATTCAAAACTCAGTGTTTCATGATTAAATGGGACAGACCAATTTTTAGTATTCAGTTGTAAATAGTGCATAGTTAACTATAGCTTGCAAGTGTTTTTCAATTTTTTTTTCTCAGCAGTTGTTATAGAATTGATCTCTTTTTCTTCATTTAATGTTTTTTCTTAACCAGCTATTGCGCATCGTTCAATATATCCGTCTATGCACGAAACATTTTTGATCCATCTACGTGAGGTAGAAATCAGATATTCTTTTTCAGACAATACGATCACCTAAGGATCTTGACCTTTTCTTAGGGAAGCTAATTTGTAGCTTGCCTCCACTTTGCCGCGCATCTCCTACTATGAACATCAAATCTCTCAACAAGCACGTGTTGTGGCCTTCACCACTTCGAGAAAAACAAGTTAGCTTGTCCTCGAGAACTTGACCGGTCCTGGCTTCGGAACAAGAGCGACACGCACTTAACCGCGGCTATCCTCCAAAAAAAGGGGTTTTCAATTTTAAAAAAGCCTTAAAATGATTGTTGATTTATTTCATGTACGGTAAACCAGTGTTGTTCATCATCGCCATCATGATTACCATCATCATCAACACGCCATCTTCACCATCATCACACCAATATCATATCGTCAATGGAACGTGACAATTGTCTTATGCGCTCACGCTTTTCACACGGCGAATGAAGAACCAGTAAAATGTTCCAGTTGCGCAAGCTTGAATATCTTCAAGTTTATTGAAAAGCAAATAGGTTACCGCCAAAACTTTATTAGCTAAAAATCGGTCCCTTTATGAGCACCGGCTTTCAATACAATATGCAACAATATCTCTGCCCGACCGTTCCGTGATTTCAGTTATCAACGCATCCCTAGAATTTCATGATCGTGATGATTTTCGTGCTTTATAAATGCCGGACTATTGAACAGTCGGCGATGTTGAGTTAATTACCAACAAAGCTTACAATGGTCTGTTTAAAAACACCAAGTTGTGTACATGTATCATGTAGCTTATATTATATTATGGCTGTCAATCGTGTTTTTTTTGCATAACTGACCTTTTTTTTCGCTGATGAAAAACTGTTACCATCTTTGCATACTATGGAAAAAAATAATGACAACGTGGAAAATTCAAGAACGCAAGGAATTATTTTTCTGGAGAAAAAAAATGTTATAATGGTGACTCCAGTTCGCTCCCGAGCTGTGCTTTGGGTCTAGGACTTCAAAATGATAACGGCGAAATGCTTTTCCAGTAAGACTGTATACTAGTTTAAAATAAACTCACTTGACAATGTGTAGACAGTACGATATGATTTGAGCTTAAAATACCCTGAAACTAAATCAGTCATATCTAAACTGTTAAGATTTTAAGAACAACTAATTTTTCCAATAGTTTAAAAACTCACTAAAAACATATTACCCAACCCGTGCTGTCTTCATGTTTTTTTTTAACCAAAATAGTTATCAAAACTCCATAAATTTCGGCCTTGGGTGCTGTGTCCGCTGTCGAGCAGGCGGTCCGGCGTCAACAGCTGAGGGACTTTGACTTTGACTCAGAGCATATGAAAACAGTCACATAAATATAATATTTCATTCACTTCCTTTCTCGCTCATAGCAGGGTGCAATATATCTAAATTCTCAGTAATCAAAAGTTTTTACTGGTAGAGAAGCGGCTGATCTTGATACAACAGGGTCGATCACAAAGTCCGCTTCAGTTTGCCAAATTTTCAAACCTGGTACCTTTTCAAGATCTGTTCTGCGCTTAGAATTTATCAAAAAGAAAAAGTTACAAATGGAAGATTTTATTTTTTAGTTAATTTTTGGGACTGTCCACGTGGTAAAAGCATGAGTGACTTCGCTCTCGAGTCGCCTCCAGTGGGTCATCAATTCAAGCGACTTCGGCTACAAAAAAAGCGCAATTTCTGGGATTAGTTAAAATCACTCAAGTATTTCTTATACACCAATTGGACTAAATCTAACTTGAAATTAAAAAGTTTCCTTACAGTTCTCGAAGAAAATTATTAGCTGCGGGCCTATATTAAACCTGCCATCAAATTAGTAAGTTCCCAGATATTGGCTTGAATCGAGTTCCAAAATATTTTCTTTCGCAACCCTCAACTTATTCAGTACTGATTTAATCTCCGTGATCAGCGTTCTTAAACCCAGAAAAAGCTCTCGTGAAGAAGTGTTTTTAACAAAATTTGCACGATGGGCCGAGTGAATTCACTCTCTTTTTGTTAGTAGCTTTGGGAAACAAAAACTAATAAGTTAGGCCAAAAGCGAGTGCTTGAGTTTTACTAACAAAAATTAGAAAATCCCAAAGCTCGTGAAACTGCGACTGTTTTTTTGCTTATGTAAAATGAAGCTATAGAAATCCGCCATACACAAAAACAGCAGCTTTTCTGAGTCTGATGACCGTCGCGATATTGACAAAGACAGGCCACAAGCAAAATTGATCCTTTTCTTGTTGGTAGTGAAATTAGCCACTTTTTTTCTTTGGCGCGTCTCTTAAAATTCTTTGCAAAGTGAAAAGCTCGAACTTTTGAACAAAAACTGAAGTAAGCTACTGCGTTGCAAAATCGTAAAACCCCACTCAGTATTAAAGTTTATGCCTTTTTTTTTTTAACTTAGCGCATATTTCATGACCAGTTATAAGGCGTGCCAACAAATCAAGGCGGACACTATAAGGCTACTTGTTTGCTGGGTGGAGGACATTTTAAATTAGTTCCGTTTTGCGGTCTATTTTTGAACGGCATAATACGAGCTGATAAAAATAATCGATGCAGAAAGTGATCAAGAACTAACAAACAAAACGCATGCATGCGTTAGCCACAAGCAAACCACTCCAAATGCGTCTCTAATCCAAATTTTATTAACAATACTATATACACACACTACTGGTCCGCGTTCTGATACTTTAAAACTCTAAGCTAGATCTTTTTTTTCGCTCACTCAACCACCACAGTATACTTTCAGACCACTTAGTTTAGTTCTCGTCTTTTGTAGAAATTATGTACACACTAAGATTGATTTGTTCTATGACAGGCAATCACACGCTGAGATTTTACTTTTTAAAAAGTCTATGAATCTCCTGTCGTCAGAAATGAATTTCTTGCAAGTCCGTTGGCGTACTTGGGGTATTGGAATCAGATTCCGCCAGTTTGCCGCCGTTTGTCGAATCGGTAAGATTTAAGTGCAAAACCTCTTCCATCTGGTCTTGACAAGCGCGAAGACATTCCTACGGAGAAATAGAGCAAACAAGCGTGAACTTATAGATAAAAGAAAAAGAATATACGAAATGAAGTCAAGTTCTACGTTTATATGGCAAGTTTTAAAAATCAGTAACTTACTGGTTCTATGTGTGTAATGTTCTGTAACAGGTGAAGTAGTTTTCTAGACGTTACTACATCGTTTTGGCCGCTTATTCCAGAGAAGGCTGCACAAATCGACGCTGCCGCTAGCATTGATGGCGGGCACATGAGAAACTTTTCATCTGTTCAAACCAAACAATCAGAACAAAAGAGCGTCGATAAGTAAAGAGAGCAAGGCAGTAGTTATAACACCCATTCATTAACACTCAATCGCTCCATCAAACGAGCGACTGTGTAAAAATACCTGTTTGTTGGATATCAAAATGGAAGTAAAAGAATTAAGGAAATTTCACAACACAAACATAAAAGCATCAAATTTCTTTTTATTTACGTCAAAGGATGGGCTCTATACGGACGTACGGACGTTTGGATTAAGTAATTAATAAACCGAAAATAATTAGCACGCAGAAGTTTCTGTAATATGAAAAACTTTTCACATACCTGTACAACAAAGTGCTATGAAGGTTGCTGCATGTTTCCGCATTACACTTCGGTGCTGTTGAATCAGTGGCAGACGACAAAAGATTTGCTCAAGAAAGTCATACGGTGTTACTGCCGATAAATCCCATTTTAATCTTTCAAGTATTAGAATTTCCCAGTTCTGCAAAATGAAAAGGTAAAATTAGTTTAAAGAACAACGGTCGGTGCACTGCAAAGCCTGCAGTAAAAAATATATATATTTCTTGAAATTTCTTCAACCGTGTAAGCCAAAATCTTTATCATCTCCGATTCCGCCGTTTGCTTGACCGCAACACAAAAAGGGACAGAATGAAATCTTAATGGAATTACCACAATATTTCATGTTGCCAGTGGGTATTAAATGCTGATTAAAATATTTGAAAAAAAATTGGATTTTCACTTACCAATAATTCTTCACACGATATAGAGTTGTCGGTATATATGCAGAGTTTCTCAGCCGAAAGCGGACTTGTTTCTTTTAGCTTGCTAGCAATAAACATGCACACTGCTCCTAGGAGTTGTAGCTGGCATTTCCGTATCGGGACCAGCGAAAGAAACCTGTCAAGATAGTTCATAGATAAAGGGAAGACTTCTTCCTCGCACTGCTGTTCTTCACAGACCTAAACAAGAAGAAAATAAAGCGTATTAGAACCTTGATGCAAAAACAAAGCCAACAAAATCAAACGAATTCTGCGACAAATTATTCTGGTTCCGGTTAGGTCAACTATCCTCACCTCCATCATCCATGTTGAGACCATGCGTCGCATATATGGCTCAACTTCATTCTGTACAATTTTAAAGTAACAGCAACTGGGAAGATATTTTTCCTCGCAGGCTAAAAGGTTCTTCAATACGCGATCATCCTCAAGCAATACTGGGTCTTTGTAGCCATGATTGATTCGATGTCCTTCGCAACATAACAAATCCATTTTTGTGGTGTCGTGCAGTGTATCTGAACGCTTGTACTTGTGTATCGGTATGAATCAAATTTTATTGATCAAGTTATGCGCCGGGGTTTGAGGTGAGCTGCCACTTTTGCAATACAGCACGGTTTTTCTAGCTGCGATCAATTTTAACTACAAATTTTATGTAGATCTTGGATCGGCTGATCCGCGTTCTGTCTTGTGTGTGGCCTCAACCCCGGCGCGTAATCTCGTCTGGTTCAGTTGACGAGCAGAAAAAGGAACTAGATGTAAACTAACCAAATCTTATTTGACAGCTAGTCTATCAGCAATCATTGACACGGTATTGCCGTTGCTGGGTAGATGTTCTATTTTCGCTAAGCAACCACAATAGAATGTATCCTGTCACTGAAATACGCCAATCAGGGGCTGGCGGTAGAAGCCAATAAAATGCAAATCAAACCGACTAGCCGTAGCTAGGACATACAAATTCTTGCACATTAAATGCTCTATTTGTATCTTAAAAACTTATCAACACGAGCCATAAGTAAGTCACAAGACTATCCCACTCTTTTAAGGACTCATAAGGATCAAAAGATGCGAGAAATTCTCTGAGTGGCTCTGACTGTCATTGTAGCAAACGATGCGAAGGCGGAGCTATTTTTTAGAAAATGCCATGAATTCCAGAACATAGAGGCAATCAAGCGTTACTGTCCCAGTCACTTCAGTTGTGAACGATGACGGATAGCAAATGAATACTTTGAGAGGCCGATAACATACTGTGGGCCAAAAAGAAAAGCAAACCACTTATGTTGCTGTCCTGCCTTTTTCTTTCATTTGCCAAGAATTGGACTTCATGTTGCGCAACTAATCAATCCTAATGAATATTAACAAAATCTACCTCAAAGTCAAACCCATCGACTTGTGCTTGTCAAGAGCTGAGGTCACGGCTGAGCGATCGAGCGTGTTTGCTTTGTGGGGCTCGAACTCATTTAATTTAAAAGCTATAAAAAACTTACAACAGTCAGTGTAAAATGGAATATCATTAAAAACAAACAGTTTAAAACTAAATACATTTGTTGTTTTCTTGAAATTTAAAAATGAAAATCTTTCCGTTCCGGACGAAGAAACAAAAGGCCGTTGTTAAAATCAGAATGGGTGCAAACCAGTTATTTTCTGGTAGTTTGATTCAGTCAACATAAACAACTGGGGCAAGAACAAAACAGTGAAAGATAACAACTTAAGATTCCGTGCACGAATCCGTTTGCAAGGTGCAAAGATTGCTTTTGGATAACTCTTTGGTCGACAAGATACGTCCTGGAGGGGAACGCCTTTCGTTGTGGTTCCTCTCTCAAGGGAGACGAAGGAAGGAACTGATCTACCGGACGGACGTGGCGCCTCATAAAGGCGCGCGAAAATTTCTTATTAACACGTTAATTTTTTCCTTATTATTGAAGGAGTTTTTAGAAACTTTGATGCTACTGAAAAAATTTGAAAACTTTGCTCGAGGATTTTACAAAGTCAGAAAAATTGAGTTCTAGTGCTAGTAAAGTTAAACAAATATGTTAGCACAGAAGTATGTGGATGTTTAGTTTGAAAGCTATATCACGACCCAAGAGAATGCAAAAGGAAGGCGAAATTGCTCTGTCAAAGCCCACATGTTTTCATTAGTTTGCTGTGGTTGTGAATTTAAAATCATTAAACCAAAAATCCCTTCCGACAAGTATTCAAGGCCTTCATTGGCAGCTGCTCTGCAACAGTTTGTTGTTTCAAGATTGGAACACGCTTCCAAAGAATTTTTAAAAATCGTCTCCGAACTGACAGTTATAAAAATAGCAGCAAAAGTAATCTTCGACAGCATGCAGATGCGAAGTGAAACAAAGGAATTTTAGAAAACAAAAAAAAGAAGGAATCGCCGGTAAACAAACTGTCTCTTCAATTAGCTAAATTGTGCGTCATGACGATTTTTAAAGAGATCTTTACAAATACTATTTTCTTGAATACAACGAGGGTTTATGCTTTTGATTTGCAAGAGCCTCGTTTTTTAAAGGCTATTTTTCGGTAACTTTGCGTAAAGTACTTGTTTGCTTAGAGAGACACTTGAACCCTGACCCGAGTACAGCTGCGCACGATGGATTTATGTGGCCGCTTTTTGTTCGTCATTTTCATGGCTCACTTACTGCAGATGAGGAAGAAAAACATTTATTGTATTTCTATGACAGCATAGCAAGTACTACTGCATGGAGTACTCTCCTACCCCTAAGAGATCCATTATCACTTAAACGCAAAGCTACGGAACCGATTTTAAAATAATTGTGCTTCACAAATAATATCCATGTACCCACAAGCTGTTTTTTTGCCGTGTCATGCATGAAATCTGCGCCGAATGCTCGGTTTATGGAGAAAACGTTACATAAGCGATGCAAAAGAAAGCATTTGGTAAGTTTTAAAGGCTTTTATAACCTTAAATGCAGCATTTTAACATATTTAAGATCAGTATGTGGTCGATGGATGATTATTTCAATTTCAAACTTCCAAAAAAGACCTTCCGAAGATCGAAAGCATACTTAACTTGAATGGCAGTCCTGATTTACTTTCCAACAACAAGGAGAAAGAAATGCGTGTTTTGTGAACCAAGCACAATAAACTTCAAAACATTTAGAGTTAAGTAATTTGTTACCCGAAATTCGACAGGTGCTGTGAGAGCGCGGCCCATATTAGAATGTTGACATTGTATTGTGCTCAAACATTTTTTCTCTATCTATATATCAAGGTAGTTATCTAATCGTAGTTCGTGCGCTTTATTTTTAAGTCGTTTTTCTACTTACGGGTTTTGAATAGCCAAGACTACAACGCAAGTTTTTAAACAACTAGATAGATTTGCATTCGAAAAGTATAAGCGTTTCTAAGCTTTTCAACAACAAAAAAACAGTCTTACTCGCCGTGAAGAGTATGCATGCATGGGTACGAACGGAAAGTTAGATCATTGGAGTCTGTCTGAAGCTCGTTTGACCACAGATATACACTTACTGTCATTGTCTTAAAGTTAACAGAATGCGTGTGGAGTTGGTTGAAGGAGATTGCATAAGACTGGTACCGGAGGCGTTCATTTGTCATGGAAGAGAAACGAAAGTGTTTTTCGTTATCTACCGGCGAATTGAGCAACCTAAAGTTTAATATTCAGCAGCATAGAAAACCTTAAATCTTTTAATCCAACAGTAAAAGATTTAAACAGCTCACACCTACTTGCTAAAACCTAAAGAGCCGGCTGAATTAGATGTAAAGAACGGGAATGGTGTTAAGTAAGTCTTTGCGTAATAACTAAGTGCATGTGCAGGTATATAATTAACTCCGGACATTTTATTCACAGGATACAGACATATGGCGGTAGGGTAGAAATGTTGTACATTTTCAAACGAAATGGACTTGCTTTAGACAGGTAAAGGATACTGGAAAACACCAAACCAAGTAAACAGTAAACTGATAACTACAAATGGTATACTCATAAAAAGAAATTCAGAAAGTAAGAAAGAAATTCAGAAATTCAGACTAATTCAGAAAGAAATTCAGAAAGAAATGAAAAGAAAGAAATTAAAGTAGAAAGAAAGTAGAAAGAAGGAAATAAATTAAAAACTGAAGAAAGAAAGAAATGAAACGAAAAAAAGTAGAAAGAATTTAAGAAAGAAAGAAAGAAATTCAGAAAGAAAGAAAAAAATTCAGAACGAAAAAAATTCAGAAAGAAATTCAGAAAGAAAATCAGAAAGAAAGAAAGAATTTCAGAAAGAAATTCAGAAAGAAAGAAATTCAGAAAGATAGAAATTCATAAAGAAATTCAGAAAGAAAGAAATTCAGAAAGAAAGAAATTCAGAAAGAAAGAAAGAAAGAAAGAAAGAAAGAAAGAAATTCAGAAAGAAAGAAATTAAGAAAGAAAGAAAGAAAGAAAGAAAGAAATTAAGAAAGAAATTCAGAAAGAAAGAAAGAAAGAAAGAAATTCAGAAAGAAAGAGAAAGAAAGAAAGAAAGAAAGAAAGAAAGAAAGAGAGAGAGAGAAAGAAAGAAAGAAAGAAAGAAAGAAAGAAAGAAAGAAAGAAAGAAAGAAAGAAAGAAAGAAAGAAA
>JAOBRD020910579.1:0-11185 GCA_027575215.2 Hydrozoanthus sils | reverse complement strand
GCTTTTCAAAAATAAATGAAATTCAAGGGCTTTTCAAGGACTCCTTCTGGAATTCAAGGACTCTTTAAGAATAAATGCAATTCAAGGACTTTCCCAAGATAAATGATATTCAAAGACTTTTCAAGGATGAGTGAAATTCGAGGACATTTCAAAAGCTCCTCCTGGAATTAAACAACTTTTCAAGGATGAATGAAATTCATGGATTATTCAAGGATTCCTCCTAGAATCCAAAAACTTTCCGGGGACTTCTCTCTTGCAATTCTAGGACTTTCCAAGAATAAATGAAATCCAATGACTTTTCAAGGACTCCTTCTGACCTGGAATTTAAGGGTTATCAAGAATGACTGAAATTCAAGGACTTTTAAACAGCTCCTCCAAACCTGGAATTCAAGGACTTTTCAAGAGTGTACGAACTCTTAGATTCATAGCAATTAAGGTGATTCACCGCAATTTCTAGAACCTAAGGAATATCATGAACGTAAACCACGAACACAGACAACAACTCCAAGGATACCTACTTACCTATGAAGCTCTCTTGGGTTTCCAATGGTGGCGGAAAGGGCCAAGAGGGGACACCTGATTAACAACAACAGGTGCTCCCACACCTCTGCTCCAATTTCAGAGCCAAGACAATGAACCTAATAATTTAAAGAAAGCCATATAGATTATGAATAACCTCTTCTGAATATTCTGGAAAGAAGAAATTTAAGAAAGGAAAACATTTCGCAGAAGAGAGTTCTGTACAAATTTTGAGGTTTTCTCTTCCGTGGGATGTATGAATGTTCAATGTGTTTTGTTTTATACTTCTGAGGTGCATTTGAAAATGAGCTTTGGTTTTGTGCTCTGGAAACAAAAATATTGTTACACTTACTAAATTAATATCTAACTGCCACATTCTTTTTAAAAAAGAAAATGATAGAAAACTTCAAAAAGCTGTACAATTGTAGCGCGAATCTTTTGAACATTGAATCAGTTACTCCATTGAGACGGTTTTTCTTCTGAAATTCTTGTAAGCTCAAAACAATACCAAAGTTTAAATTAAAGCCATCTCTAAAATTAGTTTTGCAGCTAATCCTTTACCATGGGCTCGAGAGTTATCACCACTAAGTTTTATTAAAATGTTGGGTACTCTAAATAATTGTGATCAAGTTTACCACCCTTGGCTACATATGAGGTACCTATAGTGTTACCAAAAAATAATTTGGTAGACTCACCGAGTCAAGGTCAAAAAATCAATGTATGATAGTGGAAGTCTTTAGAAACACAAATATGTTGATGTTGATGATGATGAGTACCCTTATATAACCATGGTTGATCTTTCAGTAATGGTGAAATGGAAAATTACTGCTACCTATAGAGGATCAGTACTTAATTAAGATAGGTGTAATACTATACACAAATCAAAAGAGATCTTACAAAACGTGCAAGCACTACCTCATCAAAGATGACATATCTAATCTTGCTTGCCCAATCCTGCCTTTGAGGAGACAAAAGCAGAATTTCCAAACATTGGGGTACAGTGACCAGGATCTAAAGACAAATTAAAACAGTTGTAGTCAGGTAGCTGTGGTATAGAACACTTGAAAGTAAATATAGGCAACATTTTGTGAAATTACCTGAGAGGTTAGTGCGGTGTGTCTGTAGTCGCGTGTGAATACGCCATACACCGATCGGCCACCAGGGAGTTTCTTCCCACGAAAGCGAGCATAAACAGTAGCAGCTACCTGGTTTACAAGAGCCTGCAACGATGTAACAAGATTGCATCAGGGGTGCCTGATGAGTCTCGATCACTTCTCTATTGTTGCAATTTTAAAAGTACGAATTTAAGATACAAAAACTTGAACTAACCAGAGTCTCTTACCTTTGTGGGCGATACATAGACGACGACACCATCGTCACTTTCTCTCAGTACTTTCTCCATACAGTAATACGACGCAAACGTTTTTCCAGAAGATGTTGGGGCAACGATCAATGCAGACTCGTTCTTGTCAATGGCATCTAACATCTCACGCTTTAGAGGAAAAACATAATCATTTTTTCTCTGTTTAGTTATAAACTGCATCTCATCACAGATTTCAACCATAATCACGAAGCATTTCAATTTTTTTCCATGGTATTTTCGACAACTTCTTGATGACAAAAGACTGGGCTCTAAATCATTGCCTTTATCTTTTCTTCTAAATCGTTTTTAAGTTTTATAATGCCCTAAAACTTTAGAACCTTCTTTTAGAATGATCTTTTTGACAAACCTGCCAAGTGTCTGGAATGAAGTTATCCACGCGGGGATCCGGGTCTGTTCGCAGATCTCTCCTTAGAAGATGGCCCATTTTCTCCAGCTGAAATCGTGCACTTGACATTCCAACCGACAGTTTGTCACCCTGTGTGAGTAAACTTATTGATTATTAATCAATAGTTAATTCCTTTCTTTTAACTATCTACAACTGTAAGTCAAAAGATAACAGTTCGATATATATGAGTGATTGTTCACTTATTTAAAGGTATTCATATACGTCAATTCTGTGATGGAGACTAGTAGTAACAAAAAAATAAAGATATGAAAGACGTAAAAGGCAAAATACTTAACAACATGTATAGTGATTGAACAATGCGGCCGGCGCTTAGTATTCTAATACAGTACTTTTAAAAAAAACTTTGCAGCAAAATCGACATTATATTTTACAACTATTTTATGCTTTTGTTGAGTACAAATTATAAGATTCAGGAAAGTCAGCTCAATGAACTTAAAAAATTGTAAAAAATGTTCCGTTAGGAATCGCAACAAAATGTTTACGGATTATTTTTATTTTTTTTTTGGTTTAATAAAGAATTCAAGAAACCAATTCAACCATTTTAGACCGGTTTGGTTGAAAAAAAAAACTTCAGCTGGGAATGAATTAAAAAAAACTGTGGGTCTTGAAAACCCAACAATAGTTTTTTTAGTATTTGTTCTACACAAAAGAGTCCTATGTTTATTACAATTTCTTGTTGGATATGAGTGAAAGCGACATATTTTGAAATGATTTACGTAATAACTTATTACGAAAGGATACATGTGGAGTCAAATACAGTTTATACATGACTGTTTTAGAAAATGTACGAACAAGTTAACTCTTACTTCTGGAGTCTTGCCACTGTTAACAACTGCAGGAAAAATCGACGAAGCTACGTCTTTAAAGCCAAGCATCATCGCAAATTCTGCCAGTTTCTTCTTGTTCTTTTCACTTAGCTCTTTGGTGTAATCAGCAAGTAAGCACTGGACAGTTTCAAACAGCTGAACGGCGAATGTCAAGTTTGATTCTGGTTCGTCACTACGTCCTTCGTTTCCTTCACAAAAGAAAACACAAAACGGATGTTTTAGACCTAAGGGTGAATGTCATTAACACTCGAAAAGCAGGTTGACAAAAGTTTTGCATGCTTTCCTTTACCTTAGTATCAATCAAACTAGATTCGTTTTTCAACTTGAAAGTTGGATAGGAAAACTACTTAAAAATTCAAGAATCTTAAATACACTTTCCACAACCAATGTTATTTCAATTTAGACTCAATAATACAAAAAGGGTTTGAGGTTTTGCAAATAAGCGTAATCGAGATCATCTGTAGAGCGAGGTGTTAGATAAGAATTTGGGTTTGTGCTTCAATGTATTTTTACCTCCCCGAAAGGTTTGAGTGGCTTGTAGAACGCTCTGAATTGAAGTTAAACGGATTTTGTTCACTACAGTTCACTAACATAACTTGATACTTTGCGTTCAACAACAAATTTAGAAAAAATATTTAAACGTCACTCAGCATAGAATTTCTATTTTGAGATTATAGCTGGCTGCATCAAAAAAAAAACATGACCAAAGAAAGTTTTCTGTTGTATTAAAAGTCAATTACTAAAGAGGAAACGTGTTTGCAATTTTGCAAAATTTTAACAAACTTCATCAAAGAATCACTCTTAAACTACTAAAGGAAACTTCGATAACAACAAAACGACAATGGAACAAAGCATCCCGGAAGCAAACATCCTTAAAAAGTGGGTAGGGGTGCTAGGCGACCTTTTAGGGTAAAAACTAAGACCCTCGCGTACCTTTTGGATTGTATCAGTTGTAGTAGATGCGTTGTACCGGGCCAAAGTGTTTTGTATTTTGGTTAAACTCGGTTTCCCGAATATGTTATCGCAATCTAATCTACTTCTTTCTATGCCATCTTGTATTGAAAATAAAAATCGTTGATTCTGCAGTCTTTTTACGATCAGGTTACAAGACCGGCAGAGGTTTAAGACCTATCTTCGGGAAATATAATTTAAAATTAATAAAAATGTTAGTGTAATATTAACAATTTTGTCACGGTACAACTCTCTTAAATATTCGAACAAATCAAATGTTTGAAAAAAAAATTTAAAACAAAGCAAAAAATACCAAAAACAGAAAAAAAAAAGAAAAAGCACAAACTCACTCATTGTTTTCCATGCTTGGAAGCAGGTTTTCGCCTTTCTCATTAGAGCAGTAACTTTTACAGAGGTAACATTACAACCTGCTACAAAATCGTCAATCTGGCCCAAAATCGCTTGGAATTCTGACATCTTCTGAGGCATCTTCTCGAAGTTTTCAGTAAAGCGTGCCCAGCGCTGTTGCTCGGCTTCTTCCTCTTTTTCTGTATCAAGTTTAACAGCAGTCTCTTTGAGTAGAATGCTCGTTTTTTATGGTTGAATTAATCCGATTATAAATTAATAAGAACCATACGATGACGCTACTGCTGACACTGATGAGAACATAGGAAGTACCTTAACTATATTAGCAGACTGCTTGTTGGCTGTTGGGTGTTTTTTTAGTGCGGAAAACTCACAAGGCACGGCTTTAACGCGCCGTCTTGAACCTCGTGGTCGAGCGGCTTGCACCCAATGTCGCTCGACCTCGAAACCAAGATGGCGCAGCAACGCCGTGACCAACACGGCAAGCAGACTAAATATTGAACGACGAGCAGTAGTAACCAAATGCGCATTTGCTTGACAATATTACTCATTTACAAGCAAATTTGTTCTAGTTATCTTCATCACCATACAATTTCTCGTACCCCCTCCCCCCTTCTAAAAAAGAATGCCAACAAAAAATGACGAAGACAAAGGAAAAGGCAAATACAAGTGACATTTAAAAAGAAAAAGATTCATGGTTTTGACAGTCACAACACTGACATGCTGAATATGACATACCTTGTTTTTTTCGCGTATTCTCGGCCTTTATCTTTTCTGCTTTCTTTGGTTGCAAAAAACGATAACATTGACAATAAGTAATACTGAAATTAAGTTGGCATTCTTTCATAAAAAAAAACATAAATTAAGTTGCCATTCTTTCTTTAAAAAAACCAAAAGTCTCCCCCTTGGTGTTCTGAAAGTTTAAACTTCTCAACGGTAGAATGAGAAGCAGATAAAAAAGTAACACAAGTCTATCTGAACGGCGTTTAATTTCCCAGGAAAGAACAAATTATTTTCGCTGTTCATACCGTTCTTTTCTCAATACAAACACCAGCATCCTACAGACAAAAATTGTTTTCATGTTCTTCATTTTGTAGCTGGGTCATTACAGCTAGACGACTTCCAGGTACTGAAAGCTATATCTGATAATTTGTTACTAGCTGTTTCTAACAGAAGGTCGGAAGTGCTGCGAGCTGAAAATATTTGCTTTCATTTGTTTTGTAGTGGTTAACTAGGTTGTCTAGGTTGTCTGTACCTTTTGTGGCTTTTCTTTTTTGTTCGTTTTGTGACCACGTTTCACTTCGCTATTTCTGTTTGCGGAATCTTTCCCTGTTTCTTTGTTTGCAATAATGATTTTAGGTTCATTCTTTCTTCCTTCAATCGACTGTCCATAGAACTGCATAAAGCTTAAGTACTTCTGCTTTTGCTCGAATTGTCTCTTCCTCATCCACGGGTCTTCAGAAAGTTTCTCTAAAATTAATAAGGCACTTCTTGATTTAAAAGTTTTTTCTCACTAACTAGTAATCAATAACACGAAATCAATTGCAACGGTTTTCAAATCTTTTTGTTTACAATAAGTATACTATACTGTCTCTCCTGTATCTGCAATGCATTATTACTTTTTCTCATTTATATTTTTAGTTCTAACACAGATGAGATTTACCGATAGTACTATAGTAATTTTTCATCTGTTACTGTGTCAACGATTCCTACTACAGCATTTTTAGGAACAATTTACTGTGAACAAGTATTTCTCAAACTCTGCTTGTGAGTTCAAGTAAATAATATTATTTACTATTTTATTCTGAAAGCTTTGAAGGAATGTTTCGAGTGCAACTTGTTTTGATAACTCAAACGCCTTTTCTACATCACTATCTTGAAGATCGTAGTCGACTGAATTGAACGTAACTTATGAAAACCTCTTGAAGAAGTTGCTTTTTGTTTCACCAATAAAATATAAAAATCTTTGCTTTTGAATTTGTTGATATCGAGTTTTTTTTCATAAACCCTTGTAGCCAAAATTAATCACAGGCATAAAACGGGCAAAAAATCTTGTTATGCATCTTCGTTTTACATTTTCTTTACAAAATACAAGCCTGTATGCTTGAACAGAAGGCACATCTAATATATGACAATAAAGTCCAAATCCTTAAAAATCATGAAAATTTGAAAAGCTCTTGTCTTGGAGTAGGGTCGTCTTTATCCTTAAAGTCGTAGAAAGCAAATGTTGGTGAAGCCATGGGCGGCAGAACCCCCTCCCCAAATAAATTCTGGCTAACAACAGCAACTTTTGAATAAGAGTCTCAGATTTTCTCAAATACCTAGATGTACCTGTAAAACCTTGCTTAACTCTGTCATAGTCGTCTGAGAGTGGTTTCCTGGAGTGCCAGTGATACTTCTCATCAAAATCACGGCCACTGATAAGAAGTTGCTTGATTTCTATCTCACTCCTAAAATTAACCAAGTCAGTGAGGGTTCACACTGAGAATGATGAGTGATTCCATGACCAAATGACATTTTTCATGACTCAAAAATATCGCGAAATCAAAGTATCCATTTTAACAGAACAGGCTACTAACACTTCAATTCAACTTTAAATGCCAATTCAGGGTTCACACTACAACAACAAAAACAGCAACAAATGAGTGATGAATGAAATTGCATGACTTTTCCATGACTTTAGAAATTTTTAATAAATTCCAAAACTTTTCTAGGTCTGGAAAAAGCATTTAGAAATTCCATGACTTTTCGTGACTGTGTGAACCCTGTCAGTTCTTTTAAAAGCAATTAATCAGCAAATCATATCCTTTTTGTACCGAATGATCTACCATAGAAGCTACGTAAAGCTAATTTCGAATACATGTACACTTTCAATATTTTCCTTGGTTTGAATTTTATTTTTCTTTGTTTCAAACTCATTATCATGCATTACCATATCCAAAAATAGGTAGTCATGGACTGCATGTAGCTACAGCAATAAAACATGCCAGAAGTTTTGGATCAAGTTTTTCGATCCGGTTGTATAACACAAATACACACAGCATGCAGGGGCAAAAAAAAGAGTTATATTTCTACTTAAGCTTTTCTTTTAGCCGTCTTGTAGCGCTAACTGCAGTCGACGCGAAGTCTTCTTGACCAAATTAGAATCGCACGTGATTGACTTACGCTATAACTCGGTTCCAGGTTCCCGTCTTATTGGACGTGCTTATTAGTTACGTATACTCTCCTTGCTCGCTTGAGGTCATCCTCTTACAAACACGATAACAAAGTAGCTACCGCTGATATCAGCTGTAGCTACAAAAACAAAGAAAAGTAAATTCAAACCAAGGGTAAAATTGAACAAAAACATAAACACGTCTTGAAGTCTGTTGACGTTACAGCTCAGTTCACTCAAACATTTCGTGGCTACACTCCCGAACAAAACTTAATGAAACGCTCACATTTTGAGGAGCCTTTTCCATCATTCCCCCATCATGTTTTTTCAGAAGATACTTAATTATGCAAAACATCAACGGTTTGTTTGTTAGTTTTGGAACTGGGAAATGTCAATTCTGCTGGGCCTCTCTAGCTTTATAGCGTCTTTCACGAAATAAAAATATAGAAACGTGTTATTGTTTAAAACATTACTTTCATGCACGAAGCAATCATGACGAATCAAAAACCGTCGCTGTTGATTTGGCGCCATTTTAGAAAATCGACCGTTTGGATGATTTTCATAACATAAGCGGCATCGGGCAAGTTAAGGCAAGCCGTCCTAGAACAAAAGGCGATAATTAAATCTAGCATTTTCTATTCGTGAGCTATGAAGTTATTCCGTTGATAATTTACTCCAGCGCCCCATTTGCGCCCCAAAGAGGGGCATAATTCGCCTCACTCTATACTACTAACTGGTACATTAGAATTTTCTCTAAGTCTCTCTCTTTTCTTGAGTCTCACTAAGACGCAGTTACCTTTGCTTCTAAAACCTTCACCATTGCCAGTTTCCAACATTAAAACCTCAGATTTTTGGCACTTACAATGCTTCACCCGCTTTCTCCATTTCTAGAAGTTACAGAGTGTTAACAATAGGTTTTTGATTGTCTCAACAAACGTGAAAGGGTCTATAAGACCTTGTTCACAAATTGAAATTCAACCCTTTAAAATGAAGTCAGGATTACTTAGAAACGTCGGTTGTTAGTGTTAATCGTCATACTTAATACCTTAACCGTAAAAGTTCATTAAAATCATTTCTTAGCCCTTACGCAACCCCCCCCCGCTGTGATGATTTTCTTTTGATTACTTACAGTTCAAGTGTTTTGAGCCTCGCCCTAGTCTCCCCTGCGAACTGTTTTACCAACTCGTTGGTCAAGGGCATGAGCCCGTCAAACCTCTCAAGCGCCAGCTGGTCTGCTTCATACTCATCCACACCTTGACCACAGAAAAAAGTAATAAAACCAAATCAAGAAAAACATAATATTCTGAGCATTCAGTATCTGATTGCTAGATATGGTCCCCAACGAAGAATTGTGGAAGGGAGCAGATCAAGAACCATGGGAAAACAAACTGTGGGGCGGAAATAGAGTTGGATAGGACATACCATGCGGTGGGAAAATACCAGCATAACGAGGTAAGCTTTAATGTGGAACCCACAGGGCAAAAGGAAAAGGGGTCAGGAAACAACTGGAGAAGAGACACGATGACAGAAGTTAAGAAACTTGGAATGGCGTGGCCAGATATGAGAAGAAAGTCAGGTTCGTTAAATGATGGCCTATGCTCCGCGTTGAGCTAAGCGCTTTTGAAAAAAAAAAACACAAGTCCTGAAGTTTTTTGCCTAAAAAGGCATCCTCAAGATGTCCCTACAATGTGTACTATACATATGTATCACACCCTGCAGATGATGACAAACACGACTATTAAGCGTACTGTTTATTTTCTTTATAATTCGGTAGGTTAGGGTGCTACCTTTCCATTCATTAATTTTATTTTTCTTTACCACGATTTAAATTATAAGGTATTTTAGATTGTATTTAGATTGTCCTCTATTATCTGTGGGGAACCCCTCTGATAGAGTTTCGCTTGACCATTTAATAGAGTCACTGTTGTTGTTATTATTATTTTCATCATTATTACTATTATTACCATTTTATCATTACTATTATTATCACTCAGTACTAGTAATGTTTCTTTTATTACTTCTATACTGTATTACTAATAAGTAACAGGCAATAAGCTTAAACCTCAAATGTTCCGCTCAAAAGCAGTGAAATGCTGGCCATAATAATGTTTCAATGTGTGACTGTAAATGTTTTGCGTATTCTAATTTTTTCAGTTACTTTCATGAAATAACTTCAATATGTTAAGTTTATGCTTTGCTTGTGTAAGACCGCTAACAAGTTGCAAGCTGCACCCACAATTGATAGGTGTTCTATTAAGGGAGCTCCAAAAACAATAAATTTAAAAAATGTTATCTATTCCAAAAATTGTCTTAACAACAACATAACTAGGTACCAGTTTTGTAAACTGTTTGAACTCGCGGAAAGGGTCAGAAAAGTATAGAAAAATTGAGTGATGTTAGCTACCTTCATGGACCAGGTTTTGAGCTTTAAAAGTCAACGGGAAAGAAAAAATTGGCAGCCATTGGCCATCTACAAGCTGTTTGTTCTTTTGCTGAGCTCGTTCGCCTAATTTGTCCTTCACAAGATCCACGGTGAAACTCCAGATGCATTCAGCTTCTTGCGATACAAGTGGTGGAGCTGAAACTGTCACGAACAGAAAACAGTAACAACTTATTTACAAACTGTTCTTAAAGTACCTTTGACATGAAACATTTTGTTACGTTAGTGAATAGACCTTGTGAGACAGCGATGAAAAAAAAATTGTCAAAATCTGTCATGATTCTCGAGATACTAACATTGTTTGCAACTGAGGACGTCAGTTGTTGGACAGGTAAAGGTAATGGTACCGTTATTTAACGTCGGTAGTTCCTTCAGCTCTCAGAGAGTGCTGCTATCAATGGAAGCCGACGGTGTGCCCTTTACCCTTTAGGTAAAGGTACCGTTATTTAACGTCGGTAGTTCCTTCAGCTCTCTGAGAGTGCTGCTATCAATGGAAGCCGACGGTGCGCCCTTTACCCCCTCCCTTTGTCAGTGCTCCGTTTTACGGATATTTAAAGCTACAGATACACTGATCAGAAGAAAGTCGAAACAGATATGCAGTCACTAGGGGGTCGAACTGGGGTTCTCTAGCTCTGAAGGACGCGCACTAACTGACTGAGCTACGTCTGTTCCTATGTTTATAATACTATAGTACTGAACTGTTCAAACTGGCGACCACTAGATACGAAGGCCGCGCACTAACTGACTGAGCTACGTCTGTTCCTATGTTTATAGTACTATAGTACTAAACTGTTCAAACTGGGGACCTCTAGATACAAAGGCCGCGCACTAACTGACTGAGCTACGTCTGTTCCTATGTTTATAGTACTAATAGTACTAAACTGTTCAAACTGGGGACCTCTAGCTACGAAGGCTGCGCACTAACTGACTGAGCTACGTCTGTTCCTATGTTTATAATACTATAGTACTGAACTGTTCAAACTGGCGACCTCTAGATACGAAGGCCGCGCACTAACTGACTGAGCTACGTCTGTTCCTACGTTTATAGTACTATAGTACTGAACTGTTCAAACTGGGGACCTCTAGCTACGAAGGCTGCGCACTAACTGACTGAGCTACGTCTGTTCCTATGTTTATA
>JAOBRD020910368.1:0-12546 GCA_027575215.2 Hydrozoanthus sils | reverse complement strand
AAGTCAGAACAAGTAGAAGCGTGGTGGGACATACCTCTGTATGCGGATCATCAGGAGGTTCGATCCAACCGGGTCGATGCAAGAATTGTGAGTCACAAAAACAAGAAAGTCATGACCATAGAGATGAGTTGCCCATGGATCAGCAACCGCGAGAGAAGAAGAACGAAGAAAAGACTTTGAAGTATGGTGGGAACTGAAGGAGCAATACTGAGGATATGAGGTGAACCAGTACAATACCATCATGGATGTGTTTGGCGAATGGTCGAAAGAAACAGAGATTAGCGTGCAATCTCTGGTGGGCGAAAGACCTCTCAAGTATTAGAGAGAATGCAAAAGGCGGTTTTATCGGCGACACTGAACATTCAAAATAGTTCTGCGGTCCCTGTCCTTTTTGTCGACAAGTGTTGTGGTCCCTGTACTCTTTGTCGACAAGTGTTGTGGGTTTTTTAAGTCCCCCGATTATAGGAGATCGAGAGACTGGGCCTATGGTTTAACGTCCTTATCTGAGAAGACTCAAAGGTCTAACCGTTTGCAGATGTTAGAGCAAAGGCAGCATCTTCTCCACTGTTATTTTAAGACCCTGAATGAAGGTCCGGCACAGGGAATCGAACCTGGGCCTCCCGCACGAAAGACTGGCGCCTTACCAACTAGGCTAACCAGGCAGCGGTTAACGCACCAAATGACAGCTAATAATAGCTCAGTCTAAAACTTTGTTACTGCTTGTACTAATAGACGCGGATTTAGGGGGAGGTGCCGGTTGGAAGTTCGAAGCTCGCGCCTTAGGCGCTCGTTTAGTCGTGCTTATGCTGCTATAGCGCCCCAAAATATTTTCCCCGTTTTCAGTACAGATTACTATTAAGGAAATGAACACATAACTTGATAACATGAATGTAATCTATAACCATTTTTTTTATATCCGTGAGAACAGCGCACACCAAATGCATATAATTTTTAAGGACTGCTGGCACAACTGTCCGCTTAAATTTGATGTGCACCCCTCCCCCTCCCGTAAAAAATGCTGGCCAAGTGGGTATACCGGCTACGCGCCTGCGATACAAAAAAAATTCACTTTCCTAAGGGAAAAGGTCAAAACAATGGTACTTCCTAGGAACCCAATCTAGGGGGTGGGGTATTACGTGCCGCCACCCACCACCTTTTTTTCAAAAGGCTTAATTTCAGGAGCAAATATCACGTTCATTAAGATAGATATTGATAAAGTGTTTGCACCAACACCTTCCTTGTGGAGAGAGGAAACCATAATACAATAAAAACCAATACCCCTAAATCAGGTTTTGAGAAATTGAGCTTTGAAAAAGTGGTGGGGGTGGGGTAGGGGAGTCTGTGCCGCCACCCACCACCTCCCTCGGCAAAATTGGGTTCCTTAAAAATAACATTGTTTTGACTTCTTCCCTAACTGGATAGCCAGCAGGTTGGCGGTTTTCAACCCTAAATAATGCCAGGCTATTGGTTTAACACAGGTTTTCCTTTTAAACGACTCTCCAAAAATACCGGACTAACGATTATTCAGTAACCCCTAAAAGTTTCAATTTTTGGGTGAAGGAAAACACTTGAATATCTATCCAGAAATATTGCTATGCATTCATTGGTTTTGATACCATTGTTTTGACTTCTTCCCTAACTGGATAGCCAGCAGGTTGGCGGTTTTCAACCCTAAATAATGCCAGGCTATTGGTTTAACACAGGTTTTCCTTTTAAACGACTCCCCAAAAATACCGGACTAACGATTATTCAGTAACCCCTAAAAGTTTCAATTTTTTGGGTGGAGGAAAACACTTGAATATCTATCCAGAAATATTGCTATGCATTCATTGGTTTTTGATGTTTTAACAAATTCCTTGTATGCCCCACAGCATTATATACACCAGTCATTTGAACCCATCCCCCTCCCCCCCTCCTCACCTCGGGGATAGCGGTGACAGGCACCTTTTTTTTTTTGGTGTGAAGCTAAGTGAAGCACCCGGTCACCGGGGCAAAATTTCATAGTGAGCAGCCCCGCCCCCGGGGATACTCTTTTCTGGCCAGTACAAAAGCTCTATAAAGACTATAAAAATTCAATATTGAAGGAATTTTATCAACGAAACTTTAGTTTGATAAAACAATAAAACAGTGTCAATAATCTACAAACATGAAATTGTCGGACAAAAATTGCATGAAAAGACAAAGTATTTCTGTTCTCTTAAAAGCACTCAGCTCTTTCAGTAGCCAATGCCTTCAGTATATATTGGTATCTTTAAGCTCTCATAGTTTAATCTTTCTAGCAATCTATGGAACAAAGTTCAGAAACAGCAAGCCAATTGAAACACTGAAGCGTGATAATCTCTTTCGCAATTTGCAATTATTTGCTATGGATAGCTGACCAAATAAATGACTCAAACAACCTATGGCCTACCTTTGCTAACGACGCTTGAAAAGGAGTTGGCTTTGACGGCCTTCTTAATATCTCTTTTCCAAATCTTACAAAGCATCCGTTTCTGTCTCTCCTTGTGCAATAATTTATGTCAAGTCACGGTCCCAAAATAAATTACCATTGTGGCACGAAAACGTCGGTGAATGCTGCGCTCCGCTAATCCCAGGCCCCCGGATAAGTCCCCGTCTCAGGGGGCAAGGAAATGAAACAATAGTGAAGTCCCCGCACCCGGTACCCCGGGGCCATAAAAGATGGTGAGAATTGGGTGAACATCCCCGCTTGCGCGCCCCCCCGCCTATCCCAGGAAGGGGGGTTCAAATGACTGGTACATCTTTTCGCAAGGAAACTTGGGAAAAGTTTTGGCATTAATCATTTATGCGCATGCCTGGAATTATTTTGGCCAATGTTTTATTTTGCTGCGACAGTAAGTATGGGGAATGGCGACGACTCTGCAAGCTAGGATTCAGAGTTTAGGCCAGAAATTGGAGGAAGAAAACGAGTCGAGACGAAAAGAATTCTCAGGAAATGAAAAAGATAAAAGACCAGGCCGGTCTAAGCCTCCACCAGAATTGCGAATCAATCCTACGCGAAAACCGCGTCCAGGTATAAAATCTTCCTATATGCCACCACGAGAAGTTAGACATAATGTATCGAAGTTCGCAGGTTTCTGTGTTTTGTCTCAATGATGTCACCCTAAACTAAGTACAGTGCAGGTTCTTTGAGTGTTTTTGCGACCTGCATTGTCTTAATTCCGTACAAGAAGTTTTGGAACTTCAACATTCCCCGCGTTTACGAGTTGCCTGTCATTTCGGTGACTTGGCACTTTCGCGTCATCCCGACTCGATCAGACTTTCAAACTCGACTGGTGCCTGTAGTCGTCGTTGTTTTTTATATGATTTCGTGCCGTTTATCTTCAATTCAAAGTTCTGTGTACGTAGATTTATTGAAGTTGAGTACGGAGAGGAAAATTTCTCGAGATTCCATTATGAGAAAAATTTTACATTCATCAGTCGATTTGTTTATGTTCAATTTCGATCGCTCCACAGAACTTTTTCGCTTCATGCTTCGTGATTTTAAGGTTCTTGCTAGCTGTATTTTTGACAAAGGTGTTTTATTTTCTGTGAGTAAGATGTTGTCTCGTATGCAACAAAAAACAACTTAAAAATATTTCGTTGCAGTTGAAAAGCCGCTGAAATTTGGTTATCATCTGAAAGAAGAACTTGTAAGTGTTTAGAACTTGATTTGTGAGTTTTTCATGGGGATCGTGCTTAACGATTCGTATGAACTCTGCAGGTATCATTCATCAGGAAATTGATAAGTACCTGCTGGAACTTCCCTGGGTCAGAAAACAGGCATTAAGTATATCAGAATTCGATCAATCAAAGGCTTTTTGTTAGATTTTTTTTTTTTGGCTGATCCTGAGTAGCATGTTTTAATAAAACTCGTTATTGTTTTTTTGCTAGCATGACAATAAGGAGCGAGTATTGGTTGTTGCTATTATGCTTTCGTTTTTGTCACTTTCATTTTATAACCTTGGCTAAGTCTATGTATGCATTCATAACTTCATCTAAAATGTTGCGCGCCATAAGTGCGTTCAAAGCTTCGGTTTGTACAAGTTTTTGTTGCTTTTCAACTTACATATGGCATGCCGTTAAATTCTAATTTTAAATAGCTCGTTTCGTTAATTTGTTTGCTATGGAAATAAAGATTGTGTGAGTTTTTTTAGTATTCTTTGCCCTTTAAGTTTTTGTGGGATATTTAGTAGTAAGTGGGGGAATACCCTAGTTGGCTGTTGGGACAGTTTGGTGTTTGTTTTATTGTGTTCGAGAATATAAAAAAAAGCATTTTCAGCCTTAAGTAAGTTATATTCGTTGTTTGTTATTGCTTGCAATTCTGCTTCGAAATTTAGCTCAAGCTATACACAAACTGCCCATCAAATCTGGATAAAATTTTCCCCGATAGGGGGACTCCATTGAAAAGTGGGTAGAATTGCTCGGCAGATGGATTTGAAAAGACCTTAAAAGGTACACATAAGTTAACAGAGAGACTGATTTCATACTCTAAAAGGTATGATCACATTTAATTAACCACGACTTTTGGTGTAAATTTGCATTGAACGCCATATAATTTATTTGTCCCTAAGAGGTAAGGAGTCAGCCAGAGACCCTAAAAGTTACATGAGGGTCTCATTTTTGACTCTAAATGGTCTGTCAAGCACCTTACCGACTATTCAAGGGAGTCCCCCCCCTGTGGAAAATTTTCTGAGGGATACTGTTTTAAATGCCAAAGTTACCCTTTGTTAATTGGGTCTAGGCTGGGGTCAACCCCCACCCCTCTTCCCAGGAAATGTTCAAATCTAGAGGCTCTAAAATAGTGTCTCTGGTGCTTCAAGTAGAGCAATTTCTGTCAAAAATCTTCAGTAATTTGGTTGCAACTTTTGCGGGTTTGTTTTCATAACAAACTTTTCTGTTGGTTTTCAAGATGATTGATGTTAACGAATGCTGTCATCCCTAAAAAAAGAAAATATGTGCTTTTGTTTGGTTTTAACCCCACATTTTAGTTAACATCTTACCAACACTTTTTAACACCTTATTGTTAACTTTTTTGAACTTTTTCTGTCAGTTTAAAACAAAATTTTTACACACATCACATAAAACTAGCTTTTTTAAATCAGTTTCTGGAAATTTGAATGTTTCGACTGAAACCTTCAGTCGTTATCGGTGATGGCCATGTGGCAGTGAACTGTCACAGGGCAAATGTTGAGGAACTGAGGAGAGGGCCTGGTGCCAAGTGTGCAACAGCAAGATTCGGAGCTCATCCCTGTTTTGCTTCAGTTTTGAAGAAGAAATTCTTACAATGAACGAGGAAGGAACCCCTTTAAGCCACTATTAGTCACCTCCACTTCAGGGGATAATTGTTAAATATCCCATTTTAGCAGTGTTGGTTTTTCAAGGTATTGAATTGGTATAATTATTATGTTCTAATTGATTTTTATATTTGATAAATTGCTTATATTGCAGATAAGCTGTCATTTGACCTAAATGCACCACCTATAAGTCCAAGACGCCGCCAGGCAGCCCCTGTTATTCAGCTTCCTGTTAGCAGTAACACCACTGAGGTTGACAGGTACGTTGTCTTTGTGCTGTATTTGATTTACCATTAAATTTAAAAGCTTTTTTGATAATTTAGATGTTTATGTACTAGTCATTGTGAGGCTAGACTTGGGTGCTGTTTCAATATCAATGAATGGTGTTTTTTTTAATTTTGGGATTTCTTAATTACCAAAACCACCTTTAAAACTGACAAAAATACTCCTGGATGACAATAAAAAAAATTGGAATGTAAATATTGACCCAGTGGGCTGGGGATAATTGCTATTACCTGGACATAGCAGCACAGAGTTTTGTGGATTTAGTTTAAAAATGTTTTCATTTCTATTGAAAAAAATAAGAAAGTTTTATTGCAAACAGTTTGATGGGAATTTTTCATTCATATCATATTCATTGAATAAGGTGATAACAAAATGACAATTGTATTACAATAATCCAGAATCCATATTGTGTTGGTAGAGATGATAAAATTGTCTCTGCCTCGTGCTATATCATATACCTCCTGCTACATACGTCAGCATTGCACCAATCCTAAACAATGTAACAGGAATTGTGGAGACTTTTATTTTCAAAAATTGATATTATTAAAGGGTTGTACTTTTCATCTAAGAATTAAAAAATAAGCTTCACAGGGCTTTTAATTTAAGCATATTTTCGTTTCAAAGTTTTTTTATGGTGCTTAACTATTTGTCACAGACCTGTTTGTATTATAATTTGAATATTAATATACTTTTAACCAATTGAAAATTTTATGTTTGAAGTGGTTTAAATTTGGTTTAAAAATCAAAATCTTTGTTTGATTTTTTAGCTCTCAGATTGAAAACAAGTTGCAAGAAATCACAAAGCAAACAGGATATTTAAGAATTGGAAATGAGGTGAGAAACTTTGCCACCCAATATTTACAAAGTTAACATGCTCAGGGTTCAAACTTAAGTTAACTTTTTACAAGTAGCCAGCTCGCTACCAGAGGCAAAAATTTGATAGTCTAAGCACAAGTTTTAGTTGCCATTTATAGCACATATGCTCATTGCACTCACTCGTGAGATATTTTTTCAACACTCGAAGATAAAATTCGTATCTCCACGCGTATCTCCATGTATTATCCTCAATATAAATTATTTGCAAAACGTAATTTTTACTGTCTGACTGCCTCTATAACTGAGTATGCAAGAATAATTGCATTTTTTTCCAGATTTGTTTTCCCTGGAAAGTCACAAAGGTTCCACACAATCATCTAGTAATAAGTGGCTACAGGTTATAAAAATCTGGTAGCCATTTTTCATTTTTTTGGTAGCATTGGCTACCTATAGGTTGCAAGTTCAGGTCCTGAAGTTTTATAAAATGAAAGCTTCTAAGAAATGGCTGATTCATTGTTGGCATTTTTATTCACTCTCTGGTAAAACTAATGGTGATATTCATTTATTTCTTGTATGAGTTTAAGTTCTTTTGAAATACAAAGCCTGAATATGTATTTGTTAATAATTCATATTTGTTCTAGAAAATCAAATTTGCGATTGATGATTTGGAAACAGTTGATGAGATTGGTAGTGGAACGTGTGGCCAGGTTAGCAAGATGAGACACAAACAAGCTGGTGCCATATTTGCTGTCAAGGTAAGTCTTGTCTGGTATAAACCAAGTACTGTCAGTACCAGCTATCTAGTATTCGTCCTTGTCTGATATAGAGCCATATTTTACATTACCAGCTTAAAATCTAATATTTATCCTTGTCTGATATAAACCATAATATACTGTAACAGCTGTCTTTTTTTCTTCTTTCTTCCATATATGGCAATTTTTGTAGCTTATGATTTGGTTACATTTTGGTCTATTTGTCACCATGAAAATTGGAAATAGAAAGGTTGTCACTGTTGTTATATCCATATTAACAATGTCATTAAAGTTTAGGGGGTGTTGACATGTTGAATTACCACACCCACTGCAATTAAGTCACCCATGTGTAAATCTATAATTTTATACAAATAAACAATATATACATATAAATAAAAATAAGAAATGAATATTTAACACTTATCCTATTCCAGTTGAGGTGAATAGTGGCAGAATGTCTACTGAGCACTGAAGCCATTATCCAATTGAAATAGGATTGGTATTTTTAATTAGTATGTACCAGCAAGGCAATTGATTTACAGAAATTTCCTTTTGAGAGATAAAAAAGATTTTTAAGAAAAATACTTTAATTATTAGTTGAATTTACAATGTAACAAAATAATGTTAAAATAAAGCTTACTGACCTGGAAACACTTTTAAACCAAATTTTATTCCCATCTCAGTGTTTTGAGGAATTCATGGCATTTTCTGTAGTTTTTTCAATATGGTTATCTAAAATGGACATGTAGCAACAACTTTTGTCTGCCATTTTGTTTCAGAGTCTTATCTACTATTTCAGAGGTAAATTATATTGTCTCGCATCACTATTTCTAAACCAATAAAATTGTGAATAGCTGAGCTTGTATATATACTAGTGTATTTTCTTGTGTATAATTCAACCCTTTAAGACCAAATTTGTAGCCTAAAAAAACGGATCAACAAAATCATGATAAAAATCTATTAGCTGGTTCGCAAACAGGAAGTGCTCGCTGTTTGTGAATTTTTTGCTAGCAATGTACATCATTTAAACTATATGTTTGAACATCAGAAAAAAACTGAAGCAGGAAAGAAAATAACTATTTGCTGCAGCAACAAACAGACAAGACCTGTCTAATCAAGCATGGAGCCACAAACATATTATCCTTATGCATTTGAACTTGAAACAAGTCAGTCATTCTAATTGAGAACAGCTCTATCGGACCACACTGTTGGAACTAAACTTGACTTTCGGACAATAAAGCTTTTTCATTAATGAGACAAACATTTTCAAAGAACAAACAAGTTTCCGTGATTCAAGCCGCTTGGCTGTTGAATGGCTTCTGGTTTGTGGGGCGGCAGACTGTTTTGCAGCAGACTTTGATCAAAAATGTTTTTACAGAATAAAACGTAAATGTGAAACGTCGATTCAGTCTTTGTACTGAAGTTTGCTTAAATTAAATAAACAATTTAACATTTTATTTTCTTGAATACTAGGCAAGTTTACTTGCCAAAAATGATCGCCTTTACAGATCTCTGCAAAATACCAATCACTTCTTTTATTATTGTTTCTTGTCCTTGATTCCTTCTATTTTGTTTTGTTTTGTATCATCAATCATGGGGGTCGACTTATACACGAGCTTTCAAAAATATCGTTTTTGGCTTGAAAAACAGGGGTCGACTTATACACAAATCAACTTATACACAAAAAAATACGGTAATAAAATATAATATTATAAAATTTTATATACTCCAGTTGTTGCAGTAAGCAAGTGGAATGTTTCTCGCATATGGTTTACTGCTTTAAAAAGCCAGAAACTAGTGTTAAGCTTGAAAATGAAAAATCAAATGACTTAAGCTGAAGCAAAAAGTAAAGAAACATGTCTGATGGATGCACGATTTCAATTAAGTTGCAAGTACGTAATGATGTGCCACATGTCATCATACAGAATGCTTGGGAACTGCTTAAAGTCCCTATCAAGCTTATTTTTTTAAATTCCAGATGGAAAGTTGAACCCTTTAATAATTATAGTAATTTTCAAAAATAAAACCTTTTCTCGCCGTTCCTGTTACATTTTTTAGGCTTGAAACGTGCAATGATGACGTAGCAGGAGGCATATGACGTAGCACGAGGCATTAAGCAAAGGCAATCTTTTTTATCTCAAAAAGTTCAATTCTGGCTGCAATAGTCACATTGTTATAACTTTAATCATTAATTTATTCCCTTTAAATTATTTGAAATAAAAATTTTATGACATTTTTTAACACTGAAATGAATTTTTTTAAACAGAAACCACATAGCTGACTTCTGCTACGTCCCAGGTTACCAGTCCCCGGCCTGCTCGGTCAAAATCTACATTCCAATCTTTTTTTTTATTAAAAAGCATACTTAGACGTGGAAATTTTCTATAGTTATTCGATTTTTGAGTTCACACATGACAAAAGTTTCAATCTGGAACTTAAAAAAATAAGCTTGATAGAGACTTTAAGTCCATCATCAAAAGTGGAAGTTGAAGTGAAGCCTTGCTTTTTTACCACAGGTAGCCCGACTCCACAAAGATTATTGTCACTACTCCCCTGCAGCAATTATATGTACTATATAGATGTTGTTATATTGTTGAAGATAAAAATGTATTTGTTTTTTGAACAGAGAATGAGAAGGAGTCACAACAAAGAAGAACAGAAGAGAATATTAATGGACCTTGAAGTTGTGCTGAAGAGTCATGATTGTCCATACATTGTCAATTGTATAGGAGCTTACATTTCAAAGGTACAGTAGATACCTACATTACACGATTGTCTTCACACTGTCAATTATTGTATAGGAGCTTACATTTCAAAGGTACAGTAGATACCTACATTACACGATTATCTTCACACTGTCAATTATTGTATAGGAGCTTACATTTCAAAGGTAAAGTAGATACCTACATTACAAGATTGTCTTCACACTGTCAATTATTGTATAGGAGCTTACATTTCAAAGGTACAGTATAGATGCCGTCATTACACAATTGTCTACACACTGTCAATTATTGTATAGGAGCTTACATTTCAAAGGTACCGTAGATACCTACATTACACGATTGTCTACACACTGTCAATTATTGTATAGGAGCTGACATTTCAAAGGTGCAGTAGATACCTACATTACACGATTGTCTACACACTGTCAATTATTGTATAGGCACGGAAAGGGTGTTTGTTCAGATTATCGTTCATACATTGTCAGTTGTGTAGGAGCCTGCAGTTTAAAGGTTCAGCAGAAGTCTTGCATAAGTCATTACTCCAAGCTTTTCAAATGGCAGGTTTACAGTAAGTTTATTTGGTATTCATATATGCAAGCTGAATAGGCCTTATGCATGTTTATGTCAATTTCATCCCCAAGCCTTGTATTCAAGAAAAAGATGTGAGCATTTTGCACGTGCAAACTGTGCTCACAAAGGAATTCTTTTCATTTGTGATTGCTTTGGGATTTGATTTATGAAAATATTCACACTTTCATGATTCGAAAGCGAGGCTTGGGGGTGTTTGGTGTAAACATGCATAAGGGCTATTGCTCCTGGCTAGTTAGCCCTCACACTATGTGTCTTAGTAAGAACATTTCTACCATTAATTTAGTTAAATATTAGTTTTATCTGTGATCTTCCCATTGTAGTTGGGGATTTCGCAGTTCCACGTATCACTCAGCCTTGGGAATTGAATGTCTTTTATCCAGTAAGGTACCTGTTAACAACAAACAAGACAAAAATTAAAATATGAGACAAATTGTTTTTTCTGCTTATGTTTGCAGTCAGATGTGTTTATTTGTATGGAGCTGATGTCAACATGCTTGGACAAACTGATGAAAAAGCTCAATGGATCTATTCCTGAAAACATACTAGGCAAAATGACAGTTGCAGTGAGTTATTAGAGAAATCTTATATCAAAGTGGTTTCTGAAATCATTTTCGGTCTAGTTAATTAAATATTATGTTTTAATGAGCAGGTGACTTCATCTCTATTTTTTGCAGATTGTAAATGCTTTAAACTATCTGAAGGAAACACATGGAATAATGCACAGAGGTAGGTCCCTTTACTTATGGCATAGTTAATATAGATGGACTGGTTAGGAACCATTGTTGTACATATGTCTTTGTTCACCATTTTCTTTTGTTTTCTGGTCTTTACCCTGCACAAAACGTGCAGAAAACTCGAAAGCTTTTGAAATTGCAAATCGACAAATAGCCAGTCAAAATGTTCTCACTAACACCTGAAACAAAGAAGTGCAGGGTCACAGTTCGTTCAACACAAAACAAAGCATCTTTGTACATTCTTTGTATTTCCCTTTTGAGGTTTACTGGCTTTCCTAACCAGTCTGTATATATTAACTATGCTTATGGCATGCTTTTTATAAAAATTCTATCTGCTATGGTTAGTATGGTTACATCTTTAGTTAAGACATATTATGTATTTTAATTTCAGTTTCAATTGTTATATGCTTCTGCAAGTACTTTAAAAGTTAATTGTGATATGCTTGTAAAACATAAACTAACCCTTTAGGTTATCCTCGGGTCACTAGAAAAATGTCTTTGCTTCTGCAAGTACTTTAAAAGTTAATTGTGATATGCTTGTAAAACATAAACTAACCCTTTAGGTTATCCTCGGATCACTAGAAAAATGTCTTGTTTCTTTATATTTGACACAGGTTTCCTTTTAGAGAAGTGGCTTTTTCATTTTTTTTTCTTAACTCATGCATATTGTAGCTGATGTTGAATGTGAAAATCTGTTTACAGTCTGGGTTTAGATGTATGGTCATTTGGTGTGTTGGCGGCACAGTGGCTGAGTGGTTAGCTCGTTCGACTCATTATCCTAGGGTCACTAGGTCAAACCCCGGTCAGACCACTGTGTTGTGTCCTTGAACAAGACACTTTACCCGACTTTATTCCAGTCGGAAAGCACTATATCCCAATGGGTGAAACCAGAATCACTGAATTGGTGTTTTGAGTCAGCGGTTCTGTTCAATAATGATGGAAGACTAGTAACCAGTTTGATTAATCATTCACAAGTCACTCTTTAGGGAATCTGTGTCAGACAAGTGCTTAATTTTGGTGAATATCAAATTTCTGGTCTCAACCTTTGGGATGTACTCCTATATACTCGATACCAATGGTTGAAACCAGAAGTTCGCTTATTCCAAATTAATCTCTTACAAATCCCACTTTAGGGAATCTGTGCCAGACAAGTGCGCTATTTTGGTGAATATCGAATTTCTGGTCTCAACCTTTGGGATCTACTCCTATATACTGGATACCAATGGTTGAAACCAGAAATTCGCTTATTCCAAATTAATCTCTCACAAGTCCCTCTTTAGGGAATCTGTGCCAGACAAGTGTGTTATTTTGGTGAATATCGAATTTCTGGTCTCAACCTTTGGGATCTACT
>JAOBRD020910261.1:0-12547 GCA_027575215.2 Hydrozoanthus sils | reverse complement strand
GTGATGATAACGCTGATGATGGTGATGATAATGCTGATGGTGATGACGACAATGATGTTGATGGTGATGATGATGATGATAATGACGATGGTGATGAAATGAAATACATCTACAACATCAGGTGATGGTGATGATGATTGTGACGATAATGATGTCAATGAAGTTGATGGTGATAATGGCGATGTTGATGATGGTGGTGATGATGATACAGTCTTATGATGATGGTAAAACAATAGTAACAACTATACATTTAACAGTTTATACTCACTTGTAGCAATTTCATGCTTGTTGCAAAATCTCCTTTTAAAAGCTGGTCCCTTACTTCCCTGCAGAAAAGCATTTTCTTTAAGCTACTCATTCAAAGTACTTAAATTCAGTATAATAAAATATACAAATCTCATATATTAGAACAAAAGCTAATAAACAAGAGAAGGCTTCTTCTTAGATTATGTTGATCTCTTAAGAACAAAGAGTCACATATCAAACAAATATCTAAAAATGTTGATTATATTTTTCCTTTGAAGTGGCACCTTAAACAACAAAGTTAAATAAGAGTAAAAGCCTTTAAATAAAGAATTGTTTGAAGAAAAAATAACAAAGACACGAGAAAGACTATAAAAATCATTCATGAACTTTTAACTAGTAAGTAAATAAATTGAAGGAATGAAGTTTGAAGTAGAGAAATGGATTGCTTGCTGATAAACAAACCAGCTAATAACAATAATTTTATAACTCTGAAAAACTTACACAAGCATAGCACAGCAGACATAGGTCAAAAACTCAAAGCGATTTTGATCAGAGAACAAGGAATCCCAAACCCGGATGACATCTAAAACAAAATTCAAAGGTAAATACATTTAAGATGGCAATTTTACTCTGAATAAAATACATTTGAAATAAAATGTATGTATGTGAAATATAAAATAAACTAAACACAATAGTTTTACTTAGGAAAATGAGAATGGAAACTCTTATTTGGGAAGTAGAAAAGTTACTACCCGAGCTACAGTTGACATACTTCTTTCTTGGTTTCTCTACACTTGCCTTTGATCAATTACAACATGCGAGAGTCATCCCCTAAAGATGATTACACAATTCTAAACATACATTTGTTCCATTAGTTACATCCATGGTCATATAAAATTTCTTATTGTTAAGATTAAGTCCTCACCAAAAAACTATAGACCAATTTCCTTGACTGGCATTGCCTGTAAAGTGATGGAACACGTCATATCTAGTGATATGTCAAGATACTTTGAAGCAAGAAACATTCTAACACCTCATCAACATAGGTTTCGCAAGGGCTTCACAACTGAAACTCAACTCGTATCGGTATTAGATGACTGGTTCACATCGCTGGATATGACGCATATGCACTGATGTCCTCTTGCTTGATTTCTCGAAGGCCATCGATACTGTCCCACACAACAGGTTACTCCATAAACTAACTTATTATGGCATCAACAGAAAAACTCACAAATGGATAAAAAATTCCTGATAAATCGGAGCCAGTGTGTTCAAGTTGCAGGAGAAAAATCAGAATGGGTAAAAGTTTCCTTGGGCGTAACACAAGGGACTGTACTTAAATATCAATCAAATGTCAACTTGGTGCAACACCTGGCAAATGGACTTCAACCTAACCAAATGCAACGTCATGACCATCAAGTGTTCTACCGTAGACCAACCAGCCTGTTACTATATCATAAGCTTAAGAACATTTCCAGCCACAAATACCTCGCATTATTATACAGGATGACCTGCAGTGGGACAGCCATGTAAGAGAGGCAAAGGCAAAGGCAATGAAAATCTTAGGGCTCCTGCGCCGAAACCTTTCCCACTGTAGCTCCAAGGTCAAAGAAAAGGCATACAACTCCTTAGTTAGACCACGAGTCGAGTATGCCACACCTGCCTTGGCCTCCTACGTGAAGCAACACAGCGCATTTATCGAGGCGGTACAACGCAGTGCCCTGAGGTTCGTCACAGGGGACTATTCGAGATACAGCAGTGTAACATCAATGAGAGAGACCCTAGGATGGGAAACACTTGAGTGCAGAAGACATCTAGCTGTGGCAACTACTCACTACAAGTCAATCAATAATCTCATCCACTTCCCCATTCCTAATTCCGTCCGGTCTGCAGATCCTCGCACACGCTCAAACTACCCTTAAAAGTTCCGCCACATTGCCACAAACACCAATGCTTACAAATACTCCTTCTTCCCTTGCATAGTACCTTTATGGAACAGTCTACCTAATAAAACCGTCACTGCTACCAGTCCTGGGGCCTTCCAAACATACGCCCTGCCTACCATTAAAACCATCTGCCACCTTAACTAACTGTCCCATGGAACTTTATTTTATTATTACTGGAAGTATTAATAGTATTCTCTATCAAATTGTAATATGCGTGAGCACAATTTAAAACTTTTCTTAGTTTTATTCCTCTTTTTTTATCTATTTTTGTATGTTTTTATCAGTTAGAAATGTACGTAACACATCAGTTTGATAATTGTTTTTATAAGTTAGAAATGTACATAGCATATCAGTTTGATAATTGTAACCATGTAATATAATTCCCGTAAATTTATCGATACTATCTTAGCGTCCTTATAGTTGTAAGACTACAAGGATTAAAATATAAGAAAATATGTAATAAGTCAAGACCAAAGGGTGATCCAGATTTACAAGAGAAGTGTGTTGACTAGACTTGTCTTGGATTGGCTCATTTTTACACACTACTACTGTAGTTGCCTCAGTAGCTCAGTGGTAAAGTAACTGTCATGTGATCGGGGTGTTGGGGCTTGATTAATATTCCTGCTTGGGGAAGTCTAGTTTTGCCTTTCTGAGTTTCTCTTAGACTTATACAGGTTAGGAACTGCATGTCAGAGTCTCTGAAGATTACCAATATAACCATTATTGTTATATTATTATTATTGTTATTATTATTATTATTGTTATTATTATTATTATTATTATTATTATTATTATTATTATTATTATTACTGAAGCTATTATCTTCAATGTTGTTTATATCATTACCGTAACTGATCATCATCATTACTATTTCTAAGACCACAGCAAAGATTATGTAGGATTTCCTTTATCTGGGAATGAAAATGCCTACATAATAAAATCTGAATTTTTAGAAAGCTTGATTACTTCAACATTAGTTTTAAATGCAGCATGATCCATCTTTACCTGGCAGGGGAAACTCCTGAGAGAGTAACAATGTTAACCACCTGAAGCTGTAGAACTGTGGCTTCATTTCTTGTTCTTCCTGTGAAGAAGATATCTGGGTATAACTCCAACATTCAAAATTCAGCCCAGATTACCAATACATGGGTTTTATTCAGAATATAAAAGTTAGACATCTTTGTAATGACATCTCTGTTGATCAACTAATATGTAAAGGTTGTTCAGGGCTTGAGACTAACTTTTTTGCTCACTAGCCTGATGGCTGTTAACAACTTTGATTTCACTAGCAAAAAAAAATCAGTTTTCTACCAGCCAGGTTTCTTTCCACTATAAAAATACCTGAAATTTTCACTAGTCATTTTGGCTAGTGAAAGCCCAAAATCCACCAGCTAAAACTGCATTTCAACTAGACTGTGGCTAGTTGGCTACCGTTAGTATCGATCCCTGTTGTTTAATTAAAATAATAATTCAATCGAGTGTGTATTCAGATGAGAAAATAAAAAGAACTTACACAAACACTATGTTAACATAGTTAATCTGCTGCTACTAGTTCTAAATCTCTGTCTAATAAAAGTTGTTGAAAAAGGTATCTCAAATAACCTTTTTTTCAAAACCATAAAGAAACACACATGGCTAACATTTATCAAACAATTATCAATATTAAAATATTAAATATATAAATTTCAAAGAAGTGGCTAATTGAAACATTTGTTGGTAATTAGTGAGCTCATGCATATTAAAAAGAAAATATAAAATTATAATATGTTCCAATAATAATTGTAATTCAATGAATGACGACGATTTTAAAATTAATTTTGTTTGTGTACATTCAAATTAGCCCTATTAGACTCGATGTGGGCTACATAATTATACATAATTATTCTTTTGAAAATTTAGCTCAATAACAAGGCTAATTTGAATGAAGACCAAAGATTATTAAAATTGCTGCCACTAATGTCAATGCTATCAAAAATTTCCAAACACTATCAAAACTGAGGTTGTTAAAATTTATACTTGGACTCATTCTATACAAATGGGAAACCTTTCCATAGCTATTATCTTTTGGTTAGATAATTCGACTCCATCATGTAATTGGGGCCTCAAATTCAAGTGATGACAAACTTTCCTATAGCTGGCTAACACTCACCATAGCTGTCCAAAGAAGTAAATCTCTATCTCTTAACAGATTCATTAAATTCTTCATCATTCCTCCTGAAATGATTAAAAGGATTTTCAACTTTAACCATCTAACTTAAGACAACTTTTAGCAGAAGTTCAAGGATACATATTTTTTGGTTTATACAATAATTATATTGATAAACAAAAACAAATTCAAAATGGTTATAAGTCCAGGCAGTCAGTAGCCAATAATATTCTTGGCTCTTTGCAAATATCTACTTACCAATACCACAATCTGAATCATCTAAAGTTTTTATGAAGTTATCTCTAATCTCAGACATCAAGTGTGTAAAACAGAAAAACGAATCAGCTTCAGCATGTTCTAAAAATAAAGAAAAAATAACATTTTTCTTAAAACTTTGTTCACCAGTTTATTATAATTATGGTTAACTATATGTATAATATTATTATACTAATATTATTATGAATATATTATAATTATTATTTGATTTTTTTATTTTAAATAATTGTAAGATACTTTATCATGCTTGTATTATCATTATTTTTTATAATTTTCAACTGCATGGTAATATTACTATAAAATAACTACCACAAAATTATTATTATCAAATATTGTTATCACTCAATTGTTATCATCATTACTGTATGGTATAATTATATAATTTTAACACACCTTGAAACTCTAAATTTGGATCCGTTGCAAAGATATAATACAATGGTCCCATAATTTCATTCATTCCCTATGAAAAAAAGTGTAAAATTTTCTGGTGATTTTTTTCTTTGTCTGTGTCAACAAGAGGTTGTGGTAGGAAAATTCATACACTGCTCTCTTGTTTAACTTACTAAAAAAGAATATGTCAAAGCACTATTTGGGCAATATTTTAAAACATTCTAAAATATCCTATTGTAGCTGATCTTGTTTAAAAACTTCTTTTGAAAACATACCAAATTGTAACTTAAGGTAAATCAAATTCTTCCAAATAAACCCAATACTTTACATGGAACAAGTTTCAGAGTCTCAACTTTACCAAACTCATCTTCAATAGTTGGCTTTGTTTGATCATAATTTTTATACAATTTCTCAGTACCAATGCCTTTCTTGTATATGTCTTGTAAGTTGATCAATGGTCTGAAGCAAGTTAGCAATTTAAAAATACTAGGAGTAACAGGTCAGGAAAAACTAAAACTAATAGAAGCTAATAGATACTTATTTGTTCTCTGTACTCCAGGAAGGCAGATATAGATTCTCTTTTTACAGCTATTGTTTTACCAAAAATTACTTATGGTCTTTCTGTTTATGCCACTTCTCCACCCGACCTTAATACTGTGCAAAAGTTTCTCACTCGATGTTATAAACGTAATTACATATCGCACCATGTAGATATTGTAGAACTAGTAGAAAAATCTGATGATCATGTTCTTTGCAAGGTGTAATAAAGACTTTACTTTCTACGTTACTGTAAGGAGAAATTAGATACTGATAAATTGGCTGAGACTGAATGGGTTAAAATCCAGTCACAAACAAATTCTGTAGGATATCCACACACTTTACACTCATCATTTAAATTAAAATTCTTGTAAGTTGTCAAACTACATGCATCATTACAAAAAATAATTGTTTATTAACTAACACAATTATTAATTTGAGCCCCCAAAACCAAACCCACTCTGCCATCTGGTTATCTCAACCAGATAAGGACGTTAAACTATAGCAGTGTACTAGCCAGCTAAAAGAAATGATAGGGCGCTCTATTGCGGAACATAACAACAAGCTCTTCCTGGTACAGTATCTGCATTTGCACTGATTGGGCAGTTCATATAAAGCAAGCAGTATGACAACAAGTGCTGAAATCACTGAGTAATTATTTTGGCTCACAACTACATTTTTTCAAGTGATCTAAATGTCATTGAAGTTGAATACAATTTTGATTATGATTGTAAGGCTGCAGAGGCTCTGAAAAAGGCAGGTCACTGGATAAAATGACAGAGTGCCAGGAAAAATGAAAGGATGCCAAGCCCTTCAATTTTGGCTTAGTTAGAACATTGCCTAAGCCCTTGGAGTCCTATAAATTGGGTTGTAAAACCTATTGGGTAAGTGAAGACTGTAAAACTTCAAAACATTTTATATAACAAGTGCAACTTCTTTGTGTTTTGGGTGAGTATATGCATGTAGACAGTGATGATTGACTCGAGAATTATCAAGTGAGTGACTGATGGAGTTGTTTAGATTATTGTTTTGTTATGTTTAACAGCATGAGATAACATGTAACACTACAAAAAACTGTACCAAGTTCATACAGTACCTGTACATATGCTATACCAGGGTTTAACTTGGCATACACAAACAGTGCTCGTTCCACAACCTGCATCCATTATAGAGCAACAAAAAATTTAATCAAGTCAAAAGATCAATTGATAGCTAAATCCTCGGATGCTTGTGGAGTGCTAAAATGCTTTTTTATAAAGAACAATTTCATAAGAACAACAAGGCTCAGATTGGCGAAAATTTAAGAACAATTTAAGAACAAGCTGAGGTTCGGGCTGGATGGCTAATTGTTTTTTAAAGTTCGTTGAGCTTCGATCTTCGACTGAATACAGAATGAATAAGAAATGCTTCACAGTTTATAATGACTAGAAATCGTCTTGGGAAAATGGCTTCAGTTGGCGAATTCGTTTTTTAACACATGTGTTGTAACACCTGTTTGGCTTAGTTTTTCTTCGATTTAAACTGCACATAGAAATAAGAACAATTTAAGAACAATTTGAGGCTCAAATTGCCAAAAAAATAAGAACAATGAGGTTGGCAAAATTTACTGGTTCTTATAAAAAACGTGAACATGTCAAGGAAGTGTAAACAACTAATCTAATATCAGTGAACCAGATGAGAAGTGATATGATTGGATAAAATGAATCTATATTCAATTACACTGCTTCTGCCACATCAATTTTAAAGCTTGTGTCAAACTCACTACTCACAAAAAGGGACCACCTACTGCCAATTCTGTTGGTACAGTGGCAGTGAACTTTCAGAGACAATTAAATTTACTTTCCATGCAAACATGTGCAAAACATCATACAAGAATAATGGAGTCCTGACTAGCTAGGATACTAGGAAAACTCACTTTAGACCCTAGGCATTTCTTCTAATACAATAGCCTACCATAAAACTTAGTAAGCTATTAAAATAAATAGTTATTACATATATACAAGAAATGTTATACTAAGAAATGCAATAAAATTTAAGTATTGTTGTTGACCATAACAAAATGGTACTGTAAGATGTTGTTGAATTAATCACTTTTGACACATTCAAATTTAAATACTATAAGAGTATATGCACTGTGCAAAATTGGAAGATAATGAAGTCTCAGACTGTAGTCCTTCATCAAGTCCATAATGTAAGTATCTTATCAATTATAATTAATAGAATTATAAGTAAGCTTTTCTTCAATTTTATGGGTTTTTTGTTACTTTAAATTTCTTTTGCTGAGATGGAGTTCTCAATTAGTTCTTCAAGAAAGTGCCCTAATCTATTGAAAAGTGTTGCTGGAAAATTCGGCCAGGGCTCTTTACCTCCCAGTGAGCTTCCTGACCTTTCTCCAAGACAACTGCATATTCATCTGTTATCTTGCGACGAGTTACAAGCTGTCAAGTAATCATAGCATTTTTTTAACTGAAAAGGACAAGTTCTTTATTGTCCTATCTCTTAAATTACATTTCTCAGTATTAGGGTTTCAACAATCAACATAATTGCTTAGAATTTTAAAGACCCAAAAAAACAGCTCAACTAGCATTCATTCAATTCTAGGACTGTAAGTCACAAAATAAAATGCTCTTGCAAGATCATTCCAGGAGGCTTACTTATTTCTTAGGCTCCTTGGTGAGGGGCTTATAAGAAATAAGAGTAGGAACTTAAATAATTATCAGGCTCACTTTAAGTTGAACAAATCATTATTTTTGGTATCAAAGCCAGCTTAACTGAGTATTATAAATATACAGTAAGCATATCTTTCATATCAATCCCAGATCATATAAAAAAATTGTAACAAATATATTGGCTCAACCAAATAAATTTCAAATATTTGGGGAGGGGAGGAGAGGGGTTTGTCAGAGAGGTGGCTTAATGGAAACTGGACTATAGGGCTCATAAGTTACTTTTACAGTATGGTAGGACGCAAAATAGGGTAACTCATTGCAATGAGCAACTCAACATGTGCAGTGTTCAATCTTGCTCCAACAGCTGCATCAGAACAAAATTGATATGGGGGGGGAGGTAAGCGTATCGAAGAAATACAGTCAGTGTTCAGTAAATTCAAAATTATTCTAACATGGAAACTGCAAATGACCAGAAAATTATTTATTGAGGTAGGGGGGTGAGGGCGGAGAGGCTGTAGTCCCCACCTCTGATGGGTCTGTCCAAGAAGTGACTGTTCAAAAATTACCACTCCTAACTGAGCAAACAAAACTGGGGAAAGATTATATCTAGACATTATACTTGGGCAGCAACCAACTTACATTAGTTATTCCTTGCCTGTTTGTTCCTATACTGGAGGCTTCTAGATGAGATCTTTCTACTCTTTTTCTTAGAGTTTCAAACTCTTTGTCATCTCCTAGTGCCCAAATACAAATATGAATTTTAATTTATTGGTTCAAGGAGTCAGGGGAGAACAGACAATAGGGTTTAAAGTCCATTTGAGGTCTGCAATGTGGGGTCTATGTTTTAATGTCCTCATCCCAGAAAATGCAAAAGTCTAACTGCTTGCAGATGTTAGAGCAAAAACAAAACACAATATATTTCAGTGATGCTCAGACGAAGGGCTAACCGTCGAAACGTCAGCTTTTCCCATCATCTCATGGCGACGATAATTTATTTATCATATAATACTTCAAGTTTATACTATTCGCCGATGCATTCAATAGTTTTTTTAAAAACTATATAATTATCTACAATTTATTTCAGTTCATTTCGTTCAAGAAGTCACAGGAGAACAAATAAGAGAACTTGAGTTTAACACCCTTATCTGACAAGATCTAAAAGTCTAGCCATTTGCAGGTATTAGAGCAAAGGCAGCAACTAAATCTTCACCCTGGGTGAAGATCCAGCCAGAAATCAAATCCCAGCCTCTGGGCAAATAGACTGGCACGTTGGTACCAAATGGGCTAGCCAGTTATGGAAATCACAATCAAAGTAATACATCCAAAATAAAGTTACAGTCATTTTTCTGATAGTAAGGCACAAAATAGTACTGAGACAAACAGATCTGATGATGTTGATTACCAGTTGATTTAGAAAACATTTTAAAGGAACTTTAAGGGAACAAACAAGTCACAAGCACTAGAAAATGAAAAATTCAAACCTTGCAATCTGTACTTACCTATTACATCGGTATTCCTAAATCTTGTAGCAGTTTGAAAGAATGAAATATCAGGATACAGTCTCCTGTGGAAAAGATATTTTGAACTACAGTTAGAAGTTGTAACAAATTCACCTTTGACCCTTGGGTCACAGTGACTGTCTCACTCACATCTGAAAACCTTACCCTGGGGCTCCAGTGTCACACCAAACAGCTCTTGACCACCACTGGGTTGCAGTGAGTTTCATAACAGAGAGCTTCAGATTCGACAACGAGTACAACTACGAGTACAAGTTTTTTTCCATTCGTCATTCTGCGCACGCAAGAAGTTGCGAAGAAATCATGCCATCTCATTATGTTGCCAAAACTCGTCGTCGTTGTCTTGTTTACAATGAGATTTGCAAAAAATCTCAGCATGTGGACTACGAGTTTTGGCAACACAACGAGATGGCGTGATTTCTTCGCAACTTCTGGCACACGCAGTATGACAAATGGGAAAAAACTCGTACTCATATTCGTACTCGTTGTCGAGTCTGAAGCTCTCTAATAGTAATTCCTTGACCCAGGCTAGATGGTTCGCTGAATGACCTCGTTTCTCACAACAATCAACCCTTAAACCACAGTATATTCTTTCTTAATGCCTACGACCCGCAAATTGGTTACTACACATGTAGTTCTCTTCTCTTTACAAGTCCAGCCTTCACCTCTCATACTGATGGACCCCCTTCATGCTGTATATCCAACACAGATGCCACTCTGCTCTATTCTTCACAACTGAGGACATCACAGCATTTTTGCAAGTGTCTTTGAAGTGGAGCTTGAGTCAACCTACTGAACAAGAACCATGGGCCAGCTCACAATACAGAAGTTCTCTGACCATCCATTCCACAAACATGCCCTGAGCAAGAACCATGGGTTAGCTCACAATACAGAAGTTCTCTGACCATCCACTCTACAAACATGCCCTGAGCAAGAACCATGGGTTAGCTCACAATACAGAAGTTCTCTGACCATCCACTCTACAAACATGCCCTGAACAAGAACCATGGGTTATCTCACAATACAGAAGTTCTCTGACCATCCACTCTACAAACATGCCCTGAGCAAGAACCATGGGCCAGCTCACAATACAGAAGTTCTCTGACCATCCATTCCACAAACATGCCCTAACCAATATAAACAGTTTCTCACCAATGCCACTAAATTCTATGTCATTGACATATGCACACTATAGTTATCTCTTTATTACTTATGAAGTTATATATTAATTATTTCTTTTTCTAATACTGAACATTATAACTTACCTACAATCCTTGTCAATTTGAAGAAGAACCTCATTGTCCTTAAAATATGTCATCCACTGACTGTCTGGGTTAGGGTTGAGAGGCTGCAACAAAAATAGTAAAATAATTATTTACAGCTGATAAATCTCAGCTGTAATGCCTGAACTGAGATTATCAAATGAAAGAGAATATGTAACACTCTTAGAAACTCTTAGATTTTTACACAACTCAGCATTGCACAAATTTTATTAAAATTCATCAAAATGCTAATGTATTCTAGAGTTTGAAAGTTTTAAGTAATAAGCATCATAATGATGAGTCGGTAATTTCTTCTAGCTTGCATTCACATATTTTCCATAAACAGGTTGGGAGAATTTACCATTCTTCTAAAAGGAAGTTTAGGCTGATCAAATTTTGAATTCTCAAAACTAAACAACTTGTTTTCAAGTTGCAAATGTAAGGAGAATTTATATGTTAATAAACTCCTAAGGAGTGAATGGGTCAAGCACAAATGTCTGTACAAATTATTTGAAAGTATGATTTATTTAACAATTTCTTTATTAGAATTATTTTTTATTTTATACATATTAACTGACAAAAAATGAAATGAACACACAGTCTTAATAAATCTTGAAACAAATAACTAACCATGATGACTTGAAGTGTTAAAGAAACTTACTATTAAGTTTTCCAATAGTACATCAACCAAAGTATTTTGTTATTCTTTATCATTATGATGATAACTAAAACTAATATAAAGTATCAACACTTACATGGTCCATGGCATGGCTTTCACCATCTTTACAAGCTTTGCACTGCTCTATTATCACTTCATGTACAAAATGCTTGTAGGTTTCTCTGAAAATTGGATCAATAAAAGTTATACAGAGGTACAACACAAACTAGTTACAATTACTGTTGACAGTTTTGCTCAAGTCAAAAAAATAAGAAACTGTCCTGTTCAACTGTATGAAACTTTATACCTGTCATGAAAGTTGGTCATCATTACCATTATTTATCATATCATCACAACCATTAATGGCATCATAATCATTAACATCATCATTAATGTCACATCATCACCATTATTAATGATTAATCATCACCATTACCTCAACCAAAACAACTAATACTCTCAATACCACAATCATTTAATGACATCATCAATATCATTATCATTATCAACACTGTTGATTTTTTATCACATGTCCAAGGCTGTTAACATTCAACACCAATTTTAAGACCCAAAATAGACTATAGTTCCTTCTGACTTGTGAGGCCTTAGCACCAATTAATTTATTAGCTACCTCTACATCATAAGCATGCATGTGCACCACTGTTGATATATCATCACCAGCCAGATCCCACAATCACAATGCTAACATTCTTATTAATTATCATTACCATCATTAAAAGCATCATCATTTCATCACCATTACTCATATTATCATCAACATTATTACCTTGCATGTGCACACCACTGTTTATGTCTATTTCTACGTCAAAGTTCATGTCACTGTCTATTTTAACCATTATTACCATCACTAATATAGATGGTAACCAGTCACCTCACCCC
>JAOBRD020910157.1:0-12548 GCA_027575215.2 Hydrozoanthus sils | reverse complement strand
TTCTGGGATGCAGTTTGATCAGCATGTTTGAAGTGCTGCAGATGATGATTGGCTGCCTTGGTCTTGTTTTGAGCAAGCTGTCTCCTAGCAACAACAGGACGGATTATTTTACCAAAAACTGAGAAACCAGAAACACTAAATGAAAAAAATTTTAACACAAGCTTATATAAATTGGTTTAGTAAAAGTATTTGAAAGAACCGAAAACCTTTTCTTGCAGAAGAAGTTATTGCTTGATTTTGGCTTAATCTTTGGTTAACGTTAACCAACTTTTGAACAACCCCGAGCCCTGATATGTTTAATTTTGTTATGTTTAGTAAAACAGTACGATGTTTGAGAATGAAACCTTGCAAGCTACTTGAGGGCGTTAACTGTTGCGAATACGTTTTTTTTGTTTTGGACCATTAAAGCAGTGATTGGCCGGTAAAACCCACTCTACCACCCGCTAACCCTCCCTTCCCTGGCTTTACCAAAACCTGAAACACTCCACGCAAAAATGTGGTACGACATAAACCGTTTGGATATATTTGGTTTTTGACTCAAAATGAAAATATGTTTGTACTACTCTAGAGGAAGTTTGTTCCATTCGCCTATCTACTTCGTGCAGCTGTACATGTGGAGCTAATAACACGCTCTTCGGATGAATTGTAACTTGACACTAGTTCTTGATAAAAAGAAGCACTAAGGCAGGGGTCATAAATTTTAAAATTCCTTATAAGTGCACACATGATATGCAAAACTTTTTAATGGTAAACAGAAGAAATAAAGCAAAATAAAAAGTTTATAAGGAGCTTTCCGGCCTGAAAAAAACTTGGAGATTGAGCTTTTCATATAGCTTCACTGCTTTATAAATTAGAAGACGGACAAGTCGTCTGAGCTCGAGTGTGAAAACGAGACGAACACGATTCTGGACGAACAAGTCGTTTGAATTTGTCTGCTTGTTCGTTTGTCTTTTCAGACGATTTTTCGCGGACGACTCGTTCGTCTCAAATCGATCAAAGGCCGTCTTAAATTCACATTTGTCGAACAAATGGCCGAACGTAACAAGTTATTCTTGTATAAGGAAGGATAATGTCACTAGTATATGGCGGCATTTAACCGCTTGTACGTCAGTTGTATGTGCATGTGATGTGAGTTTATGACGGCCAACACAAGACGATTTGATCGTCTCCCTTTCACATTAAGACGAACAAATCGTCAAACGATTTTTCCATCCTCTAATGTGACTAAAACTGAAAAGAAACTGCTATTGGAACATTGCACCAGGTAGCAGCAACTAAACGTTTAAAGTCTGTTGGCACACGTTAAAAGTTGAACTCTTTTTACTGAAGTGTTGTTAGTAGAACCTTATTTAAAAACTGTTAGTTCAAATGGCCCCTTTTAATGAAATCTTTACAGCTCTGGCAAGAGACACAACACTCAGGAGTGCAAGCTCAACTCCACTACCTCTATGATAAGATACTTAACTCGATATGTTTATTTTTCTGCTCATGTTCATTCCATGCACTTTCGTAGCTCCCGATTTCTTGGCAGAAAATGTCAGACAGAAAAATGCCAACTCAAATATTTCCCAGATGCTCAGAAAGCTACATCCAAGATACAGGCCCATTATTCCTCCGAGATCGCCTAGGAAGAGAAAAGTAATGGAATAAACAAGTAACATAAGGCTCATTGAGCTGCAAAATTAAATACTTTGTGCAAGAAATGGATCATATGTGAAGACACGGAGTATCAGAATATATGCCAAGCCTAAGCTTCGATAGATTGTGCTAGCATAATTTTAAGCATAATTTAGCAAAACGAGCATTTTTTAAGCTTTTATTCCAGTTAAGCACTGCTAGCATTATCCGAGCTTTTCTCCGTTGAAAAAACCATCATCATGAATTCCATAACCTTCTGAAGTTATAAAGGTTCTGCAGCCGCTGAACGAGTATTCTCTATTCTTAACTATTTGTTCAGCAATTCACAAGAGCATGCTTTCGTAGACTGTTTACAGGCTTGTGTATTGCTTCAGTACAATAACCTATAACACAGAGATTAACAACATGCATAGTTGTCTTTATATACTGAACTGAAGACTTTGCTTGGGTGGTGTCTAAAACAAGTATGCAGGCTATAACATTCTGACCCGGATTCAGAACCCAGAAACAGTTGGGTTTTATATCACTTGTTAATTTTGTGGTTTTTCGAGGTTCACATTTGCGTATTTGCGATGCTAAAGACTATAAGACTGGAAGGTGGACCATATGAGTGTTCATTAGGGTCAAAATTGATGGAGTTAAGCTACTGATGATCTTAATTTTCCTTAAAATCTAAGTAGCATAATTTCGGTGACATAGAGCATAATTTTCAGAAGGTAGTTAAAACTTTCATAGTTTGGCATAATTTCTTAGAAATTTGAGCGCTGATACTTATATTTCGAGCACAATCTTCCAAAGCCTAGCCGGCCTTTGGAGCTTGTTATTAATTCATAACCAATTAATTACCGATTGTGCCTATTTGTGGGGGAGGAAGGGGAAGGGGTTGAACAATGAACAACAGAACGGAAACACGGTCGGGGGCCACTCGTTCCCCATTCTAAATAAAACATAATAAACTTACAGAGGAAGCTGCGCAAATCGTAGCTGGGAAGTTCCTCCATTTCTTTGGTGCCAAGACTTTTGAAAAACACAGAAATCTTAGTGAAGCGCTCTCTGGTGATAAAGAACAATTTGTGATAAGCTTCATTATATTGCTGAATAATAAAACGTTGGAAAATACAAAGAAAATAAATAGCCAAAATGCACCTGAATGTTTTCTTGAAAGCTTCAGTATCGTTAAAGTTGCTTATGTTGTATTGTTTCAAAATCTCTGGCCACTTGTGATGCGCAGGGTACTTTGCGCAGGATAAATCTGTGTTATACGTTACTGAGACACAAGGCGGTGAGCAGGGACATGATCTGAACTGAGGATTTTCTGTTTGTCAAATTGTGATAGAATATTGGTGATTAGTATTAATATCAGAGTACAAGAAGAACAAGTATTATCGAGGTACAATGAAAACCAGCAACAAAGTTCAGTCAGTAAGTAAATTACTTGTAGAACGTTTTAGTCAGGGACGTTTTCTTGCCTTTGATAAGCGAAATCAGAAAAAAATTACATTTTAAGGGTCATGTGACCTTAGGCCTGCAAAAACTCACCTACATTAGACAACAGACAAGCAGCTTGTTCTATAGTGCACAGTTTCCTTCCTCCTGCATTGACAAAAGATAATCCGTCAAAGTAGCGGCAATAAAATTGTCCACAAAGACAATCGTGGGCATCAACATCTGAAACTTTGCTTTTTTAATAAATTACCAAAAATCGTTGTAATGACATTTGAATTACTTTGAAAAGGGTTATTCAAAATTTGTTGCACATTTGGTGTTTTCTGGAACATCATTGTTTTTCATTGCGTTAATTTCCTCCTCGGAAACATCAACAAAACGCGAGGCAGCCATTTTGAAACCGGCTATAATCACTCCGCGTGAAGTGATTATAGCCAGGATATTACCTCAGCCTCTACCAATCAGAGCAGCGGAAATTTGAATTATTTGAATATAGGTCGGTAGGTTAACCTATAATCGTCTAGATCTAAATTGTAATGTGGAAACAAGACCAGAAGCAGCTATGGTCTTTCTCTACGGAATGTGATAGCCCGAATGTTACGATGTATATGTATAAAATGAAAACCAATGAAAATGAGTCTGTATTACCAGCTGAGCGGCGGCATTTACATATCTCCTGTGACACTTGGTCAATGCATTTCATCTGGCAGCCCATAACAGAATAGGATGAGCCCGCATTCTCAGTGCACTTAGATGGGTAAGGTGCAGGAAGGAGTGTAGTCTGAAAATGTAAACCGAGAGCAAATCTCAAAAGAATCTCGAATGTTCCTTCGTTATTTCATTACAAAACTCTTTAAGACTAAAAATCTTCAAGAAAAAAGATAAAACTCAAAATTCATCCAAAAATTCCTAAAATATTCAAGCTGACTCTCCTTCATTCCATCTGTAATTAAAGCAAATAGGGATTTTGTAGATTCAAACCATGGACGGAGATATCGGAAGAAACATGAGGAAAAGCGGCCACAAAGCTTGCTTTGGGTTTACTCCCGCCTTAAACTCATGTGGTACACATTTTATCTAATATATCATTTAAACTCGCAAAATTATTTTGAATCTGGCAATTTTTTATTCAACGTATTTTTCTTACCAACTATATATTTAGTTGACAAATTTTGTTAACAACTCTTTTTTTGTGTTTAATGCGCTTGAGCATGAAATACCATACTATAATCAAAGGACCCCATGGGTCAATTCGGAACGCAATGGATTTGTCCAAAATGTAAGCAAATGTTCCACTGGAAAACTACTTTTACAACAACAACAACCTTTATTTAAACACCATTGATTAACAGGAAGTAAGACTAAGAAATATAATGCAGAAAGACGCTGTTGGGCTGCCTAGAATAACTATGTAAGCTAATCTAGCTAGGTAGCCAATACAGAGATTTTATATATAGTGAGCTATAGTTTCAAACGCCTGGACATGCAAATGGCACAAACATAACACAAACAAAAAAATACAAAATGAAAGAAAAAACAAGGAATGAGCTGGAGAAAAAAAGTTTATTTTATATGAGGCAATTCTGGAATTCCTAATTTCACGTTTGAATCTGAACAGACTGAGTTGTACAATTGATTCGTCAATATTGTTCCAGATGATAGCACCACTGAAACGAATACTGAATTTTCCATAATTAGTCCGGACAGTAGGGATATAATATGAAGAACTTGACACGAACCTAGTATTACACTTGTTCCTTGTGGATATCAGTACAAAAAAACTTGGAGTACAGTTGGCAACATGTTAGAGTGGAACTTGGAGAGAAAAAGGGAATTATGGAAGTAAATAATATCAGAGAATTTTTCAATATTTCCAAATTTTTAAAAAGAGGCGAGGTGTGATCATCGTATTTAGAGAAAGTCATTATTCTTATAGCTTTCTTCTGCAACGTAACTATTGGCTTCAGAGTGGAAAAATTAGTGTTTGCCCAGATAATTACTCCATAAGTAAGAAAGGGATAGATCAAAGGGAAATACAACTGAGTCAGGATAGATTTAGAAACATAATGTCGAAGTTTTGATACCAACCAATACCTCTCGAGATCTTTTTACTAAGTTGTTTGATATGCTCTTTCCAGTTTAAGGCAGAATCCATTTATATTCCAAGGTACTTGATACTATCGTTCTAATTAATTGGTTTGTTATTTATTTTATGGCTAATGGTATTTATAGCTTTCTTTTGTTCTATACAGGTCATCCAAGAATAATTGCAGAGAGCTGTTGGGGTGTCTATAGATTACCCCACATATAATCTTCTAGTTTTTTTTACCTTGGATTTCAACCCAGAGGGATTATTGTTGGTCTGAGACAAAACTTAAATCTTCCCTTATGTCAGTAGTCAAATTGTCTGCTATTTAAAGGCCTACTCCACCGAGGTTGTAGTTGGATGGTTGGGAGAAAAAGCTGAAACCCGGTATAGATAAATTGCTTAAGAGGGCTTTGTCCCTGGTTAGCCAATTTTCAGATAAACCAATAACTTTAAAATGGCATTTTAAAGTGTCTAATAAATTTGTCATGTTGTCAAGATTGGCTGAAAGGCTTCTGATGTTGCAGTGAAAAAATGAAAGATTCCCAGGGGTACTAGTATGCAAATCAGGACAGTTGTGGAATTCATAAGGGATAAAATATCTGAAATTAACATTTAAGAGAATGTTTACATCTGGATCAGAATTAAACAAATTAGGCATTTTAGAAATTTGAGAAATAGGATCAAATTGTGGTAGATTTGAAAGTCTTAAATTATCTATGGAAGAACCACATTGGTAAGGTGTATTTGAATTAAGTGTTTCATTTAGAAACTCAGTTATGTCAAAATCATGGAAGGAAATCGTTTTCCGCTTACAGGGTTGCATAACCAAATTTAAGACAGAGTAGTAGTTGAAAGTCTTAACCAACATATCAGAGCATTTGAAATGACACCACTTCGAGCATAAATCACATTCAATTGCCCAGCTGTTCTTTCTAATTGATTTTAAACAAATAGGGCTTTAATCATAGTTTTAAAAACTCATACATACTATACATATAGTTAATGCCCATGGCCTGCTTTCTGTCTGAGCTCCGCGCGAACTCGGGTGTTCTTGACATGGACTGCATGGCTATTTTCATCCCTCCTGAGATAGATATTCCCATAATTCGACAAAATGTAATTATACTTCAGGTCTTCCTAAGCTTGAGGGCATCTTTAAACAACTTCTTATTAGATTCTGTCAACGACTCACTGATGAAGATCTGATTATCTGAAGCAAGGTCGAGGTCTCTTGTTGTAAATTCACGAAGATGAGAGCGAGCTTTGTAGAGCCCATCTGTCGTGACGCGGCACACGAATTTGACAATAATCGCGGGTGGGAATTTGCCAGTTTTCGATTTGGGTTTTATACGATGGCTAGTAGATATATCTTCGGCTCCCAGCTCAACTCCCGCAAGGGAAGCCACTTTGCAAACAAGCTCTGTGGTATTCTCTTGTGGTGTTAGAGAAATACCTCAGTCGCGGCGGCCATATTGTTCTAGATCATTTAGAGCCGCCTGCTGAGTCGCAAAAGCTGATTGAAGATTTCCAACCTGAGTTTCAAGAACTGCATTCTGAGCAGACAGTTGTTTAATCAAGGAATCTTAATCAGCTGGTCGTTTGCAAAGCTGGTCGTACTCGGCCGACATAAATTCCAGCGACTGCTGTATTGGCGTCAGCATCTTGTTAAAAACCTCTTCCAATTTCTTGTCCAGAATGTATTCAAGATCCACTTTAGTTAATGCTTCAGGCATTTTGGATAAATTACATGCTACAAGAGAAGTAAGTATACAGAAAATACAGAAAAAGAAGACAGAAAGGCGGCTATTGTGGAGCGCCATTAAACACGTCCGAGCGCCTCCTCTCAAATCACGCGTCAAGCACGCGTCAAGCACGCTCTGAACACGCGCTAAAGCTTACGATGACTATTCTCTCACTCATCAAAAAAACTAAAAATATGAAACTTGAAGATGCTTCAACCATAAAAAAGCAAATAAAATTGTACTCCAAACTTCTCGGTTCTTCTCCAAAACTAAACTTAAAGTCGGTCACATAATTAACTACCGCCCATCAGTTCCCAGCCTGCACCGCGCGTAAATCAAGCTAACGAACATCCCTCAATCACGTTCTTAACACGTGCAAAAGTTTACGATGACTTTTTGTTTTCCGAATTTAAAAAGATGAAACTTGAAGATACTTCAACTGGAAACAGCAAATAGAATTACACTCCAAACTTCTCGTTCTTCTCCAAAACTAAACTTAGCGTCGCTCACGTAATTAATTACAGTCGGTACGTCAGTTCCCAGCCTGCACCGTGCGTCAATCATGCTAACGAACATTCCTCAATCACGTTCTGAGCACGTGTAAAAGTTTACGATGACTTTGTCTGACCCATCACAATAAATTCGAAATGCTTCACATTCCGAATTTAAAAACCAGAAAGTGTAGCAATAGAAAGTGTTCACGTTCCTTGGGATTTCCCGAAGCGACGAACTTTTCTCGAATATTTCTTCGTGCCGTTGTCGACTCTTCCGTGACGGCGAATGAGAAGCCAAACAAGCAAAGCCGTAAAATTGTTGGTCAGCCAAAGCATTCTAAACGCTTATTGTTTTGAATATGTGAAACTAAGAGCTATAGTAATCGAAATTTGGTAAAGCCAGTGAAATGAGTTGCGTCTTTTTGACGCGCGATGTTCTCAGTCTCATCAACAGCTACTCAAGTGTAACGACCGCACAGAATCCTATAAAATGTTGTAAGTTTCAGAGCACGTTCTTTTACAGATATTTGCACGGGTATCTTATCATTTGTCGTTATTTGAGCCTCTTTTAGATAAGAAATAAGGATAGGATAATCTATGAGTCGATATAGCTCTCACATTTAGCATTGATCAGATTTTGCTTAGCGAATCAGTACAGCTGTTATTACGTCTATTATGAAGCATTTATTTGTAATAAAATATTTGTTTTTGAGTTTAGACCTTCTTGACTTGCAAACCAATTTATACGCTTAAGCCTGGCTTTTGGGTATAGCTAATTTTACTTTCATGCATATAGTAATTGCATGTTGCTTCAAACGAACTTCTTTGATATCTCTATGTTTTCAGAGAAACAGTTCGGAGAGTTGTGTTACACTGAAGTACCGTGCAGCACAAAAAATATCGCAAGGATGTCTCGCTATGCTATATTTTACTTGTTGAAAACAGCGGAAATAAGAAGCCACAGATTACACCCAGCAGAACCGTTTCCTTTTTCCCTTAAGTTCCCTTTCATTCAAATTGTCGAAATTTTAAGACTAACTCGTGGTATACAAGATCAGTCATTCTATTCAATAAGTGTACACATCGCAAACCTATTTTTTCTACTAGCTGACCGCAAGTCATTTAAGACTGGCTTTAACTGGCCTTACTCATAATATCTAAGATAAAGTGCAGTAAACAGGAAAGAGTCAATGAAGGAATTGCTGCGAAATTTTCAACTCTCATATCTACAAACTGAAAGTTATAAAAAAAGAGAGAAATTACAGCGCCAATAGTACGCTTCTTTCGTAAATGCTAGGTTTTCTCTTATGGAAAAAGTGCTATATTAGAATAGATTCCAAATTAAGTAATTAGTACCAGCAACAAATTTTTAGTCTTGAAACAAACTTCAACTCACCTTTTCACGCGTAATTGCTAAGTTATACGAAAAACCTGGTGAGATTAGAAATCCCTGAAGAATCACTTGAGGCGTCTCACCAGGCTCGTGTAGCTCAACACGGAAACCCGTGCGATCGTTCGATGGATCAAAATACTCCTCTGGTTGGACGTCCAGTGTAAGCTCCAGCGCAGAGTAAAGGTCTGTGTCGTTGACAACAATCTGGCTACTTTCTTGAGAGTTAAATGTGTAACACTTTCCAGCCTTCAAAGAAACAGGAAAATGTTTTGAGTTTGGTTTATGAAATGTATTTCTACCTGTTAAACATTTCCACGAGCTAATTCTAGTGTTCCAGTGGAACATTTTTGCCAAAAAAGAAATAAAGAAAAGCGAGCTGCGTTTAAGCAAATTAAATTCATTCTGAGTTCACTCGAACTGAATAAGACGTCCAAACATTTGAGAGCATGTTCACTTTCGGAATACTTAAGGAAGAGGGGGGAACCAGAATGCTTTTGTTAACGTCTTTCCTTCTGAAAGATCCGTTTTTGAACCACTTTTATTTTTGATATGAATTAGTAATCTTGCCATAAGTCTTAAGTTCAGTATGTACACTAATGATGCAAATCTGACGCTCTCCTTTAATAAACCAACCAATATTGAGTTAGAAATAAAGAAAGAGCTTCCCTTATTTTCACATGGCTTACAGCATATTTATAAGCTTAGAAGTTAGTCCAATTTTACTCAAGATTGTATAAAAGAGTGCCTCGGATTTCAAAATGATAAATTAAATATCTCATAGAAAGTCTCACTTTAAGAACAAAAGAAAAAAGATTGTTTTAGCTTTATATGTATCGGATAAAGTCACCTTTTTGTCTATTGTCAGGGTAAAATTTTCCACTCCACATTGCTGTCCCCTCCAGGAACACTTCTTCAGAGTATCTCGTATGTCATGTCCAGTGTGATTAAGAATTCCCAAAAGGTCCATTTCTTGAGAGGCGTTCACACCCTGAACAAGTTAAATAAGTATGTTATAAAGAAATTCTTCTGCATGTTCAGATTTCTATCTTGGTAACAAAACAACTTTCTTACTTTTAGATTGGTGTCGTAAAAAAAACAATAATTATGTTTAGCTATCAAAAGATCGAAATTAATTGGAGCATCTACATAAAATGCTCAAAAAGAGATGTCTAAAAACGGCGATTTTTTTAAAGACCTCACTTGATAAAATGACGGTTGGAACTACAACAAAAAGAAGCTTTATGGTGACTTACCACTAGATATAGATTTCACTATATATAAACAAGTGAATAATTTTGTAGAAATATGTTAGTAAGTATAAACAAATGAATAAATTGGTATGTATATATATATATATATATCACATACGTATGTAGAATAAACGGAAAGAAAACATGTTGCCGCAGATGGGATTCGAACCCACGTCCCCCAGATTACAAGTCGTGTTTGATGACCACTACACTACCGCGACAACCATGCTGGCTACATGGTTATCTTACGGTTTGTTGATCTTAACGTGGGTTTTCCCGGGCAGTTTTTCTTTCAAAGGTCGGATGGGAAAGCCTATAACTCCATAATCATGCCTTTCCACCTAAGGATCAAGTAATGGTTCACAGATAAATTAATACCAATTTAGGAATCAGCTATATGCTGGAGGATCCTGTATGTACATCACATATATGTGGAGGATCCTGTATGTATTTCGCATATATATAAATACATACAGGCACGTGCACGTGGTTATACGAAATGAGCCTGTATTTACTAGTGTAATAAATAGTTTTTTTAGATTAATTTTATAGGCGCAATAAGATGGTTTACATTGCTTATCAGAAGGAAGACAATTTTTAAAATTCAAAAAGATGGAGCTTGAATAAAAGTTGTAAAGTTCTTTATGTTTGCTCTACACTTTCGTGGTGCAACAATTGCTAGCATTCTGATTGAATAGGTATGCATCTCTGAGCTTTTTTGAAACATTGTATGACATACTTGTGGTGAAGAGTTTCTTATAAAGTAGAAATATATGAACATATCAACAAACTTGCAGACAGTATATTTTCTATTTCAAGAAGAACATTTTCACAAAACAGAAGCGTATGCATAAAGTTTGAGTATAAATTATACGGTTCTTACTTCTTACTTATGACATTTAAAGTACTTGGATAAGTTCCTCCCCTATATAATAACTATATGAGAGAAAAACAAAGTCTTAACAAGGATTTTTATAAAAATAAATTCTTGACTCTTTAAATATATCAGTAGACTCGGAAACTTTGTTGACAATAGCATTTACGTGTTCTTCCCAGTCGATGTCTTCAATACATGATTTTTGTTCTAAAATCTCATTATTTTAATGTGTATTTGTTTCTAACAATTTTAATCATTTATTACCGAGCCTTATTCAACCTTCTATTGAATTCTTTTGAAAGAAGAACATTCTCTGTAGACGAAGCTTTCCAAAACGTGTTTATGAGAAAGAAGTCAGTAAAAAAACAGTGAATTATGAATTTTTTGCTACATAACAAACTATGTTATCAAATAGGAAGGAATAAAAAATCTATTGACTTACTGATTTCTTTCCAAGCATTGAATACTTGAAAAAGTCTGGCAAAATAGTATTGTGGACCCTAGTTTTCCTGATTGTATTCGTGTTGCATATTGTCACCGCAGGAAAAGGAAGAGAGCCGGTGTATTTCATAGAATATTTAACTGTCACTTCATGTTCTTTAAGCTTCCTCCAGTTTGTGTAAATGCCGTGGATCAAAAGTGCTAGACTTAAGAGAAACATTAAGAGCCAAGCAACTCTGCGAATTTGAGACTTTGATGAAACCAAGTGTCCGACGCCGTGCATCGTTGCCGTTTCCCCAAACTCGCTTGCTATCCCACGGTATCCAGACTTGCCACAGGATTTCGACTGCCCACTAGCTTCTGTAGAGCTTTCTCTTCCAGTCATCTTGTTCATGGAATTTGAAAATCGATGACTTGTAGCAATTTGATCTTCTGCTTTTAGTTGGAGCGATAAAGCACAACGATGTTGTGTACCAGTTTGGAAACAACAGGTTTTTAGCTTTGATAAGTTGCATTTCAATGCCGCACTTATATTGTGTCTTGAAGACTTTTTCATTCAAGGACTAAAACAATAGTTTTTTGAAACTGTAATCAAAGACGCTGTTATTTACATATTCTTTCTCAACTAGTTACTCTCATGCTTTTGGTATAAGTTCATTTGCTAGGAAACAAAAACAAAACGCCATGCTTAAATATTTATGAAGCCTACTTCTTCAATTCTATCGAACTCGATGCGTTTGAGTTCTTTGAAAAAAATACTGAGATTTTGATTCCAGCACTATTGTTTAAACGTTCACTTTTTCAAAATGCTTTTAATAACAAGACTTTCAAAAACCTTTTATTGCTAATTTTTTTCTTTAACTTTGAAAGCAGAAACTTCGAATTCGTAGACTATTTAAAACTTGTAGTTGAAGCTTAAAGAGCATATGACATGAAATCAGTTTTTCAATTTTCAAAAAGTATACTATAAAAATCATTGGTTTGCCTAGTGTCCCCTCCAAAAGCCAACAATATGACGCAACAGGTCACGTGCGTCTCGCCTCAGTCCATTTAATATGGTGCCACGAGTAAAGACATAATTCGGTTTTAAAACAACCGTAACTGCTAGAGTTTTCGATATAAACTCCATTAGTGCAGATGTTTTAAAATCGGTTTTGGATTGACTGAGGTGAGACGCA
>JAOBRD020910048.1:0-12548 GCA_027575215.2 Hydrozoanthus sils | reverse complement strand
GAGCACAAATTAAGATCAAACTCGATGGAAGTTAAACTTGTAGTATTGTGTGATAAATAAATTATCGTCGCCGTGAGGTGATGGGAAAAACTGACGTTTCGAGCGCTAGCCCTTCGTCCGACAAAGGGCTAGCGCTCGAAACTTCCACTTTTCCAATCATCTCACGGCGACGATAATTTATTTATCACACAATACTACAAGTTTAACTTCCATCGAGTTTGATCTTTGTGCTCGTGCGTTAGTTAGGTAGGTCACCTCACGGTGACGATAATTTCAAGTAATTTATTTGACACACAATACTACAAGTTTAACTTCCATCGAGTTTGATCTTTGTGCTCGTGTGTTAGATCTGATGCTCAGACGAAGGGCTAGCGCTTTCCAATCATCTCACGGCGACGATAATTTATTTATCACACAATACTACAAGTTTATATTACTCGCCGACGCATTCAATAGTTTTTTTTAAAACTATTTATCCAAGTTTGATAACTGTCTCAGTGCTGTATATATTCACGAGCTGTTAGCAAAAGAATACAAAGAAGACAAAGGGTTCAAGAAAAAGGTTACCAATAAAAATAAATAAATGGTCTGAAACTTGACTGGACCCTCGGATCTTTGCTGTACAAGTTTAATCTGCTGTGAAACAATATTTATACATCTCATGTTACAGCTTGAAGTATAATATCAAACAAAAGAGAGGGGTTGAATAAAGTGTTTTGCCACCGTAAATTTCAGTATTTGTAATAACGATGCTGAAGGCGGGATATCACTCACTTCAATGAGTTTTTCCAATGAAATATCCTGAACATCCTTATTTACCTTTAAGGTTGTGATTTTGCATTTTCAAAGCTTGCAACGGGGGCAAGTAAGGGTTTCAAAAGAAATTCTGGATAATTTTCACTGCCCCGCTTTCTAGACAAAGTCTAATTATAATAACGGACATATTTTCTAATTTGTCTTAATATAAACAGTAACGAAGAAAGCTTCCGAGTTGTATCATCCCCAAATGTAATAACCGTCCACAAATGTAACACTAACCTCAAATGTAATAATGTTAACTACAAATGTAATACTAACCACAAATGTACTATGTAAATGTAATAACCATCAACTACAAATGTGAAGGGAAGAATAATTTTAACCCTGAACAGACACCACTAAAACACATGCACGAAACCCCCAAAGTGCATGGCTTTAAACTTAAAACGAAAGCACAGACAACTAAGACGATTTCATTATTTAGAACACTTAAGACTGTAGCACCGGCCGTAAAAGCGGTAAAGACACTGCCTAGACTACCTGACTAAACTACAAAAACTACTGACATCGTCGGAAACAGACTTTTTATAAACATCTAAAAAAGTTCAAACAACAATTAACGGTTGAAGCCACGTTTTAAACTTAGTTGTGTTGATAAAGTCTCAACTGTTCGTCTACACTTCCAGGGAAACCAGATCCCCTCTCCTTCGTCTGCGCTTTCGTTTTTAGTTTTCAATTCTTTTGTTTATATATGTCTTGGTGTCTTTTCAGTGATGAAATACTCTCATTTTTTCCCCTACCACATCAATTTTAACATACGCAATAACTGTATAATTTCTGTTTTCACAGAAATTGTTTTGTTTCTATTCCATTGCATTGCTTTTCGGTTGATGGTTCACACTACTAGCGATACAGCGAGCAAATAAAAAGGCGCAAATTAGGCCATTTTCACAAGTCACCGTTTGCCACTACCCCCCCTCCCTCTTCGCTTTGCATCTTCACTCCCCCCGTCCCCTACGGCAACATTCCTCACCGCTACCCCCACGCGCGATTTTATGCCACCCAAGGTCCAAAGTGAATGGCTTAACGGCGGGTTTTCACAAATCAGTTTGTCACTTTACCCAACCATCTGCCCCCCACTCCTATGGCCACAGTCCTCACCCCTACCTTCACGCTCAAAGACCTGTCATTCAAGTTTGAAACAAGTAAACGTGTTACTAACACTTCAAACAATTTTAGTTCACTATTATTGAAACTTATATTTTATTACTTTTGTGGTTGATGGTTATTACATTTGTAGTTAATGATTTTATTACATTTCTGGTTAAAATTTTATTACATTTGTGGTTAACATTTTATTACGTTTGTGATTGAATTTCGTTACATTTGTGGCAAGTATTACATTTTGGATAACTTTATTACATTTGTGGGTGATACACGAGCGCTAGTGGCGTAGCTGGAACCGAGTTTGTAACAATAGCTACACACTCAAAGCATTCTATTTATAAGCCAAAATATACTAGATAAAAAAATTCCCTTTTGTCCTTATGAATTCTTCGGTCTTTCAAACATTAAAAGAGTACGCAATAATGCCGACAAAAAAGATAAAAAGTTTTTATCTCTTTGGAAGGTTTTTTTTTGCGAGAAAAAAAAAACATCAAATGCGCCAGGCGAGGATTTGAATTTGGAACGTACACAACCAAGCATGGAACCACGCGTTCCACGCGTTCCACCTCTTCCACGCGTTCCACGCGTTCCACCTCTTCCACGCGTTCTTTTCAACTTTATTGAGTAAAGGTTTATTATTGTTTTACTTATTATTTAGGCATTAAAAACATGATTCAATTTCGTTCTTTTTGGCTGCGAGGATAACACACACAAAATGTAAAAAAGAACCGGCCCCGGCAATATATTTACAAGCACCGCTCCTTGCGACGAGCCGAGCTCAAAAATATGTCGACGTCAGTCGAACGCATTTCATTAATCTATGATTACTTCTACAAAATGTAGCAAATTACTTGGTACGCAATTAATGCATTCCGGCTCACTTATTACAATCCATAGGAAAATTGGCTAATTAATTAGTTGTTATTGCCATGGTAACAACGCAAACAAAAATCTAACACGGCCGCCCTGAGTTTTTTAGAATTTTGATAAATATCCAAAGATATTTTTTGAAATTAGTTAAAACATCATAGTATGTAATAAAGTTGGAAAAAACGGTTTCAAATCGTTTTGACAATTTCTAAAACTTTTGGATAGGAGATTAGTTCGTATTCACTAAGGAAATGCACATCAAAACAACATAAGAATATATAACTTCCCATATATATTTAGTATCGTCATTACAAATCCTATTGATAACTTATTACAAATAACCGGTTATTAGTATGTTATTTTGGTTTAAAATTTTTTACAAATCCGATTATAAGATAAAAAAATAAATCACTTACTGGAAATAAAAGTTTTTGCAACATTTACGACGTTGCGGCCGTACTCTACGGCCTTCATCAGCTTACTGATTGATCTGATTAGTTGAGAATGAAGGATTTTCCCCTCGATGTCATAAACAGGTAATCGCCTAGTTTCTTGTAAAATTTAGGATTAATATCACTTGTGTTTTTGATTTTTTCCAATTGAAACAAAACATATATTTGGGCTACAGAACCTTAGCAAAAATACCATGATCAAGCTTTAAATACCCATTATTCGATTCGCTACTTTAAGAACATCTAGCAATCCGGCAGGAGTTACTGTCCCTTATTTCAGAGCTCCATTAATCTAAACAATAAGGAGTTGTGATCACATTGACTAATTGTTTCGTAATCACAAGCTATTTTGCCATCATGAATTCACAATTGACACAATGATTCAACAAGAAGTGGTGATAGAAAACCTTTTTCGAAAATCTAAGGCCAAACAATTATATGCTTAAGAACAGAAATAAACATTGTTGGGCAACTTTAACAGACCCTTAGCAAAATCGCGACGATAAAGCTTAATAAAAATACCCGTTACTTGATTGGCTACTTTAAGAACCTCTATCAATACGTCAGGAGTTACTGCCTCTTATTTCAGAGCTCCATTGATCTTAACAATAAGGAGTTGTATGGGATTGCTGGTGATCACATTGACTTATTGTTTCGTAATCACAAGCTGTTTTGCCTTCGTGAATTCACAATTGACACTATGTTTCAACAAGAAGAGGTGATAGAAAACCTTTTTCGGAAATCGAAAAAGTTGATTTTTCTCCAAACAGCTTTCGCATGTGCAGATGTACTCGGCAGTCTTTCGAGAGAAATGTGTTAAATTGATGCTTCGAGACAAACATAATTTTTATACCATATTTCATAGCTGCCTTTGTTTTATCTTGAACTGTTTTGTCAATTAGAAGCTTCAAGTTGTCTGCAGAAAAGACTAAAAATCTAGATGACGCCATCCATCACCTGATAGATAGCCATAGGGAACCAATCAGATTGCAGTATTCGCGCGTGATGGATAGTGACTTGATTTCTACTAATACTGAATAGAAACCACGGTATGACGTCACATAAAATAAAACCGTTAAATGATTTTTCTGTGTGGACTTGAGATATTTATTTCTAAAGGAATAAAACAGCCCGCTTGTGTTTCTAGAGAAAATTAAGAGCACGCTATGACGTAGCAGATACTCGAAAAGCAGAGAGAAAGATCGGCTTCGCCTTGCTCCTCGTTTTCTTTTCAACACTTTTTTGTGTTCTGCTACGTCATAGCGTGTTCTGTTTTGTCTAATAACACGCGCGAGACTATTTTTTTCCCTTACTATCAATGTGGCACTGGAGTTACTGCCTCTTACTTTGAGAACTCAATTCATCTCAACAATAAGGGGTCGTATGGGGTTGCTGGTGATACCATTGACTAATTGTGTCGTAATCACAAACTTCTCAAGTTTGAATTATAAAAGATAATTCTAAGTCACTAACGGGAATCGAACCTGCAACCCTCCGATTACCGGTTAGAATTTTTTCTGATCACTCAAACTTGAAAAGCGGTTTTCTTCATTCTATATATACAACACCAAGTTGCAAAACCTCTACGTTAATTGTTTGATAATATCATATAGCTTTGGCTATTGGGCATATCGACCTAGCAGATGCAAGACTTGTGTCCAGAGGGAATAGACAAGAACTTATCCTGTGACTCGGCTCCTCATGTCAGTCTCAGTAGCTCAGTGGGTAGAGCAACTAACCGGTAATCAGAGGGTTGCGGGCTCGATTCCCGTCAGTGACTCAGAATTTTTTCTGCTCACTCAAACTTGAGAAGCGGTTTCTTTCATTCTGTATGAACAAAATATGCTTTGGTTACTTTAACAGTATCTTGGCAAAAACACAGCAATCAAGCTTTAAATACCCGTTACTTAATTGGCTACATCAAGAACCTCTATCATTGCGGTAGGAGTTGCTGCCTCTTATTTCAGAGCTCCATTGATCTCAAAAACAAGGGGTTGTATGGGATTGCTGGTTATCACATTGTCTAATTGTGTCCAGCCATCACAAGCTGTTTTACTTTTATGAATTCACAATACACACAAATTTCCACTAAGAAGGGAAAACAAAGCAAAAAGATAATGTACAAAATTAATACCCGCTACCTGATTGGCTACTTTAAGAACCTCTATTAATGCGGCAGGAGTTACTGCCTTCTATTTCAGAGTTTCGATGATCTCAACAATAAGGAGTTGTATGGGATTGTTGGTGTTCACATTGACTGATTTTGACCAAAAGCTTTTTTCCTTCATGAATTCACAACTGACAAAAAGTTTCAACAAGAAGAGGTAATAGAAAAACTTTTTGCGGAAATCTAATGCCGAATAGTTCTAAGCTTAAGAACAGAACAAGAACATACTTGGACTACTTTAACTGAATCTTAGCAAAAGCACAATGATCAAGCTTAATACCCGTACCAGTTGTTCAATGCGTTGACGTATTCTTTCCACATAAATGACTTCTTTGTGTGCTGCAACAGGTGAAACATTTACAGTGGAGCATATGCACCTTCTACAAAGTTGTTAAAGAGATCATTTTCACATATACAGTACAGGCAAGCAGTTTCTACTGAGTCCTGAAGCATTAAACAGCTAATAACAAACTTGGTAAGAGTATTAAAGCGATAGAAGTTGTAAACAATAATTAGCAAAAAATGAGCGTTTTCCGAGGGGAGACGATACATTCATGGTTGACGTTTCGATGAGCTTTTTGATATGTTTTGTGTTTGACGGTTAAAGCAAATAATAACTGTGTATTTACTCTCATTAGCTTTATTTTCCACTTCATAATCCCTTAAAGGTATGTTAAACTGATGCAAAAGTCATCATGGACGTGTTCACACGGCATTCTTTAAAGCATGGCTCATCACGAAACTTAGTAGTACTCTATTAGCGAGTACTTGGTTTATCAATGACTGAACACGCTGTACGTAATTAGCCGAAGTTAAAAGACTGCTTGTCGTGTGGACACGGAAAATTTAGACGAACAAAACCTTGGGCTAAATGGGTTTGGCCCTTTTGTTCTCATTTTTTATCCAAAACCCCAGTTTCTTTGGCCGGCGGGTAACGAGATATTAGGAATGGCGAGCGGTCTTCTTATTTTTTGCATCAACAAAATACATCACGTGTATCACTAGACGCTCACATTGCCCTCGCTCCCTATAAACACACTCACACGTTGCTTTTAAAGTGCTCTTGAAGGTACAGCGCGACAAACCAAAGTCTTTGTTCAAATGAGTCGGGGGATTTTGTTTCGAAACAGACTGCGGGTAAATAAGGCCAATATTGAAAAGTGAGATCAAAGTTGAACTCAGAGTGGATCACCGGCTTGAACAACCAAGATAATTTGAAACAGTTTGCAACTTGAGCCACTTAACAACAATTTATCTGATGCTAACAGCCAAGCTTGAAGTTGAAGAGATGAAGTCTATACGGTTCAGCTTAAAGTCATAATACTTTTAAAAATGCGTGGATGATCAAAGTAGAGGCAAGACAAAACACAAGTTTTAACAGTTTATATTGGATACACAAAAAGCCACCTGTCCGTCGAAAAATCTCTTCGTTGTCGAGAACCTACAGCTAGTACAATACCGCGATTTCAACTTGACTTGAATGTTTAGAATTCGACATGCTATCAAAAAAACTTTTCGAATTCTCAAGAATTTGTTGTTTTACACGACTGTGTTAATTTTCACTTTAAAAAGAATGAAAATGTCATTCGCAGATACTTCAGTCTTAACCGATCTCTAAAACATAAATCAAGGCGCCGGTTGTTTTTCAGAAATCGCACACAAAGCTGAGAAAACTCCATGTTTTAAAAAAGAGTTAATCATATTTCTATCCGACAATGGAGTATTTCGATTTAACTGCTTTTATGAGACGTCGAAACCAATTTATCCTTTGCCGAATGTTGTAAATGAACTAAAGCAATATAGAAAACTTGGGGTCAGAATTGCTGGTCAACATAGTGTTGATATGTCATTTTCTGCTCTTGTTTACACCTTCAGGAAATGTTTTTAAGTTTGAGGCGAAACTTTGTATGTTTTTCAGTTAAACATACAAAAAAATTAAACTATGGATGGCGTAATATCAATTTCTTAGTTAGATATTGTTCAAGTTGCGATGAATTTATTCTACATGTGGTAAAGACAGACAAACTCGATTTACGTCCAAAGGCAATCGTTGTTATTCAAATTATTCTAGAGTTCTGATTTTTACCATAAAACATATTTTATATTTGCTTACATTTTTATTAAATGTAAAATATTTTGAAATGTTTTAATACTTAAGGGATTTTTATATAGTAAGTTGTATCACCGCTAAATGTAATAACAACAGTAAATGTAATACCAACGCTAAATGTAATAAAGTTTAACACTAAATGTAATACCAACGCTCAATGTAATAAAAAGTAGCACTAAATGTAATAAAACTTGTTAACAGAAAATGTAATAATTTAACACTAAATGTAATAAAAGTGATCAACAGTAAATGTAATAAATTTGACGCTAAATGTAATTAACACACTCAGTTTAACTAAAACAGTATCTAGATATACCACTTCTATCACTAAACGATTTGGTACAAATTACAAGTTTATTTTGAATCCGCAGCAGAAACCTAATTCAAAAGAGGAAATCGCGTGTATTGATAATCGTCTTAGCCTCAATAAATATAAGTTTACCTGACCGTGTTTTATTTATTTACAGGAGACTGTGTTTAGTATCATATATTTCAAGTTTCCATCGATAAAACGCTGCGTGGTAGAAATTACTACTCGTGGCTTTTTTCTACTATTTTCATATTTTGTGTTTCCCTGGGTCATCTTACAGATGCCCAGTTGTGGGATATACTCCATCAACCGAACAATGTATCGGACTAGTTGCCGGTGTCGAAAAAGGCCTTTTTTAGCTTTATTTACTGGGATGCACACTTGGCAAAGCATTCAATAACTTAGATTATTTTTATATTTGCATTGCTGACCACACATGACGTCATGTGGCCGGTAAGCAACTAGTTCCTATAGATCCATAGTTTACTACTTTAAAACATGAAAATAAGAAATTTCAAACTTGCAGTCACTTGACTTATGACGTCATCTCTTTTGTATTAAGTTATTTGAATTATTTGTCTATTGTTTAATCCCATACGTAACTTGGCACCATTGTAGATTCCTTATTCCTGATAATGGCATCGAGAGGATGCCGAAACGTCAACTTAAATCTTGTTATTTCAACTTACTAATACACATTTTTCTGTTCATTTAGAGAAAATACGCAATCATTTGCACTAAAAGTCACACAATGATGCTGAAATACGTTCATTTGCGCCAATTGGCATTCAATTGCGCGAAATATACCCTCCGCGAGGATATATGCATAATTGTAAACATTCAATTAAGTTTCGAGACTTTCATTTAAGTCTTGCAAAATTCAAACTTGACAAATCAACTTTCATTTGCGCGCATTGTAAATTCCATTACGTCAAAAGAATATTCTTTTGCGTAATCGGCCATTCAATCAATAATATACAATCAACAATATATTCAATAAAATTTTAAACCATGGCTAAACAGTCAATAGCATCAAGTAACAACCAATACAATTTCATTGATATTCATTAGCGTTTTTATAAAAACATGCGAGTGTTCTTTACTTTATTTTCGCAAAAATCTTTTTTCTTATAAAACGTTACATAATTAGCATGAGCTTGTAAACAAATGGAGTGGAGTGCAACAAGCTTCGTCATTTTTCTCACCACAAACCCGCATATAAACTGAAAAACGGCTTGAAACGAATTCTCTGTGATGTACGGTTCGTATGTGCCTCTTTACTGTATACTTGCACAAAATGGTACGAAGAAATAGGATTCCTATAGAACACAGAGTACGAATAGTCCGTGCTTTTGAGGAGGAAGCAGAGGATTACTTGTTGGTGGCAGACACGTTAAGAGTAAACCGTTCCACGGCGAGAAGAACCGTCGCTTGATACATTAGAGAAGGGCGCATAAGCGAAAGACCACGCAGTGCCCGAAATAACGTGCTGGTTGACGACAAAAGGAGGCGGTGTCTGGAAGATATCATCAATGAGAACTGTGTTCTTACACTAAGCCAGATAAATGGAGAGTTGAGGCGAAAATTCCTACCAAACTCTGATTCATGACCGGACCGTTGCTTGAAATTTGGAACGATTGTTGTTTCGCGTTAAAATGGTTCGACCCGTACCAGCAGACAAAAACAGACGTGATGTTTTGCAAAGAAGGCAAGAATATAGAAACTGGTTCATGAACAATGTCATTATACGCCACTATTTTCTTATCGATGAGTGTGGCTACAATATCTGGAATGGCAGAAATCACGGGAGGGCGAGGCAGGGTGGGCGGGCATATAGACAAGTAAGCGGAAAGTCGAATCGCGAAAGCTACGATAATTATGAAGTAATAATAATAGAAAAGGAAATATTATCTTAGTCTCATTCATTGATGTTTGTATTGTCGATCTGGGCCGCCAGAATGCTGAACCTGAGCTGTTTCGAAGGAAAGAACAGGATAGAAGTGCAGACTACTACTGAGGTGACATATATATACTGGTAAGAAAATAGAGAAAGGTTGGCAACTAAATGTCAACCTAACTTAAATCTCGCCCTCAAAATTTCACTTCCGAATTTCGATCTCCATCAAATTCCGGTTTTCTCCGCAAGACAGAGTATTCTTCCTGTTGGCCAAGGTGCAAGCACAAACAAATATCCATTGCGAAGAAAAACCTACAAATATAACAAAATTTCGATTCTCCAGAGGCTCGGTAACAACGAATTTGGACACGGCCGGAGGTGACGTCATTCGAATTTGATTTCAAACGGTCGTTCTAAAGTCTAAACTGAGACCAGAATTGTTTTATTTTTTGATAGATGGTTCTCAAATACACAAGCTGGGAAAAATACTTTGAATTCACCGTATTTAATGTGTATTTGAGAACCATCTCTCAAAAAATAAAAATTATCTGGTCTCAGACGACCGTTGGAAATCAAAGTTGAATGTCATCACCTTCGGTCATGTCCAAATGCGTTGTTACTGAGCTTCTGAAGAATTGAAATTTTGTTATATATATATATATGTCAAACAGTAGTCTGTTCTTCTGTCCTGTTCTTTCCTTTGAAACAGCTCAAATTCAGCATTTTGTTGGCCCAAGATCGACGATACAAACACTAACGAGTGAGACTAGGATGATATTTTCCTTTTGTTTTGTTATTACTTCATAATTGAAAAATTGGTGACCGAGGAAGATATCAACGAAGACGTTTCGTTGGAAACTTCGCCGGAATATAAATCTTTCAGTATGGCTGCGGACCTTCCGTTGTCCCATTCATCAGTTAACAGTTAGGCAGCTCCTGCCTTTATCACGCCAGAACAAGTCTCCTTGCTGACTTCAGCAATACAGTGATTGTCTGAGAAGTTGGGGGACAGTCCCAAAGGCAAAACTCGCACCGACAAAATTGCTACTCTGCGCAGCTCTCTACATGAAGCCGCAGCTAACGATTCTGCCGCAGTCTCCGATATGTCCAGCCATTCAACAAGCTGCGTGCTGTCTCGATTCGAGAGCGTGACAGAAGAGCAAGTATCAAGCGCAATCTCTTCCTCCAAAATGAAGTTCTGCCCTCTAGATCCAGTTCCTCCGTCTGTTCTGGAGTGCTTGCCTATCCTGCTTCCTGTCATAACAAAGATGCGAGAAGAATGTAAACTACACTCTATTTTATTGAATATATTGTTCACTGAAATGAATGCCCGATCATGCAAAAGATTATTTTTTTATGTTATTGAATTCACAATGCGCGCAAACGAAAGTTGCTTTATCGAATTTGAATTTCGTAAGACGTTAATGAAAGTCTTGAACCTAATTGAACGTTAATACAATTATGCAAATATCCTTGTTGAGGATGCATTTCGTGCAACTGAATGCCGATTGGCGCAAATGAACGTATTTTCGCATTAGAATCTGACTTCTAGTGCAAATGATTGCGTATTTTCTCCAAATGAATAGCAAAAGGTGTATTACTACTCCTAGATCTATCAGCTGCCTTTGACACAGTTGTCCGTAAAATTCTGATCAATCGGTTAGGCAATCGTTTTGGTATTCACAGTTCAGCCCTTTCTTGGTTTAGGTTCTACCTTAGTAATAGATTTCAATTTGTTAACGTTAGGGGAAAGGGGCCACAAACCGCCCACTATCGTGCAGGATACTGTTTTAGGTCCCATTTTATATTTAATTTATACTTCGCCACTGGGGGATATCATAAGGGAACACAATATGTTATTTCACTTCTATGCAGACGATTCTCAATTGTACCTACAGTATCTTTTGATTCTCGTAGTATTAGTGACCAACAGTCAGAAGTTGCTAGAATCGAGGCCTGTGCTCGTGCCATAAATAACTGGATGACAGCCAAAAAGGTTAAACTTAACAGTAATAAATCTGAGCTCTTTATCATTAGCTCGAGGCACCGCCCTTGTCCTCTGATTAGTTCCATCTCCATCGGTAGTTATCGTTTAGAACCTTCTGTGTCTGCTATAAATTTAGGCATGGTGTTTGACAACAGTCTGACCTTAGAAAAGCATGTTAGTTTTCTATGCAAATCAGCTTTTTTCGCATTAGGAGGATTGCTAAGATCCGACAGTATCTCTCTACTGATTCTACAGCCTTCTTAAGTACCTTACCCAGAAACTACAGTCCGTCCAATATTGTGCAGCTTGACTTCTTAATCGGAATTCTCTCTTTGCCCACGCCACGCCTTTACTTAGAGAGCTTCATTGGCTCCATATAGAACAACGAATTACTTTTAAGAATTTGCTCCTAGTCTTTAAATAATTTAGCTCCTGTTTACATTAGTAATTTACTCAGCCGCTATTGCCTAGTCGCAACTTAAGACTAAACTACTCCTTACTGTACCCAAGTCAAAGCTTAAAAGCTATGGCGATAGGTCATTTTCTGTTGTAGTTGCAAAACTATGGAACAGTCTTCCAATTACTATCAGAGAAGGTAGTTCAGTTGAGGTTTTCAAAAGTAGCTTAAAGACTTACCTTTTTAAAACAGCATATATGTAATTTCATTCTTCTATTAGTTTAGTCCTAGGATTTAAAATAATGTCTTAGTATTGTAATTATAATCTGCTTTTAGTTCAGTTTTAAGTTTTAAATATAATTTCCGGCTTAGTATATATTGTAAAGCGCTATAGGGTAATTATTCGATATAGCCCTATAAAAATCTCGTCAT
>JAOBRD020909940.1:0-12553 GCA_027575215.2 Hydrozoanthus sils | reverse complement strand
CAAATAATGGATACTCATGTTACACGTGGCTATCAGCGCCGCAGAATGTGACAGCCGGTTAGCTGTATAATTACTCGGCACTTTACGAAAGTTAGAAGTTAGGTATACGACAGGAATGTTCTTGGACACAAAAGACTATTTGTTGACTTGATAGCCATGAATATTTGCTTACTAAACAAGTGTACATTTATATCATAAACAGAGTGTCACATTATTACAATAATCATAAACAGGGTACACAAAACTAAAACTCGTTTCATAAACAGGGTCAGGGTTTTACAGCTTGGGCGGCACCCCCCTACCCAAACTTTTATCAAGTACCCCCCCCCCGGGCTTCGGCGCTTAGTCGCAAAATATCTCTAATAACTCTTTCGAAAACCACAAACTTTGAGCAGAGCCTTGAAAGATGTACCTATTTACACTAGAGAGGCCACGCTAAAACTAACCTGATAAAATGTTTCTATCAACCTGGTGAAAATCTTGTGACCTGGCGAAAAATTTGTGAAAAACTTGATGAAGTTTCAGAACCAACCAGCTGGTCTTTTAGGGGAGACCAACCAAGTCGCGCGTGAACTCAATATCATTGTGGCTCACTCACTTGCCGCTTGGTCGCTCGTCGCTCCCCCAAAATTAAACCAGCCGCTACGTAGGTAACAGTTTGGTATTTTTTTCGTCCTCGCTGGTATTCTGTCACTTTTGTCGGTTAATAAACATTCCCAGGCAGTGGGAACTTTGTGAGTAAAGAACGCGTTGGCAGCCTTTGTTCGGTCCCAAAACAGTAAAGCAGTACAGAACACACAAGCGCAACATGTGAACTGCTATTCAAAAGGAAAAACCCTAACTTGATGATAGTGCAACGTTACAGTAACCCTGTGTAAGGAAATGACAGTTTACTTGCCTGACTTACAATAAACGCACTAATAAGCTACTAAAATAAGTCAGATAAAAAGCAAGGCTGATAAACTGTTACTACAGTATTCAGGTAGAGAACTCCAAAGATAAGAAGTATGGATTGAGTGAAACGAAAGTCATAAGTTTTGGTTTTATAATTCACAGTTTCCAGTCTCATTGACCTTACTTCTTCAAAAAAACAAATGAACGTAATTTAATCTTTTTGGTGATTACAGATTTTTAAAAGGCTCGAAAACACTTTTTAAATGTCAACAAAAATGTATCTGCTCATTCTGTTCATGATATGAGCCCGGGTCAAGCATCTCGAATAACAGCGGTATAGAATTTCAAATGACCGTTGGTAAGTTTTGGCGGTCATGGGATTTCCAAATAACTAGACTAGAAAATATCACCCCAGAATTGTTTGAATGGAACAAGAACAGATCAACTCCGGCGAACAACATGTAAGTAGCATTAAGCAACACTAAACGCAAGCGAAAATCAGTTGTCACTGCAGTGTGTTGTCGCCAGAAAAGGAGAAAAATAACGGCATAATTGTACAAGAAAAAAAGCGATGGTGCGTTGCAAAGTTGATCTGCGGTGTCAACTTAATTCGAGGGTTTTAAATGTTTTAAGAAGAAGGAATAGAACACTGTGATGAGAGCGGTTTCAAGGTTGTGAAGTGAAGCGATACATCAAACGCCGTCTACAGTCGTGCTGAGCTTGCTCGATGATTCCGGCACAAGTTAAGCACGACGTCGGAAACAAACTTCAATTAACTCGAGCTAGACTCGTGTAGCACGGGTCAGCTTGTCGTGCTACCCGACTATGGCGCGGGTTTGTAACGCCGCACGCTAATGGCGTGCTGAAGTCGGTTATTCTAAGTTCAGGTGAGCTTAACACAACTGTACCACGGCGTTTGAAACGGGCCAGAGCGTTTGGATAGTCTACAAGTTAGTGCTGTCTTGTTCTTAAATCGCTCAGACTTTTAGAGTTGTGACGTGATCAGTGCTAAAACCGTAGTCAGTCAGACAAAAACTTGACAGATTATTTGTTTTTACACTTCTTGCAAGGAGTTTGAAATTTTAATACTATTTATAATTTTATTGCAGAGAATTTTGATTTATAACACAGGTAACTAGGATTAAGGGGTTTCACTATAGTCAACGGGCTGTGATCTCTCAGCTCCTTAATCTTACGTTATTTAACCTAAAGTCTATAGTTTCATTAAACATGATTTGGAGAATTATTATATTTTTCATCTCTACTCTTTTACTTAGTTCGCTTTGTTTGGTCAATGCTCATTTTCTCAGTGCCAAATGTCTTATATTTTGTATGTGTTGGGTAAGGAGAAGTTAGATGTTGATGTAGTACAGTAATAACAATAGTAATAATAACAAATTTATCAAATAATTGAGTAGTATAACAACAATCATTACAGCGATGACAATATCAACAATTGGTTTTGATTATAAGGTATCAAATTCTTTTTCAATACTTGGTTATTTGAAAAATGAAATATCTTTTATCGTTGATTGTACAATCTGCCTGCACTTGTTGCTGTTGAAACTATTTCAACACAAAAATTAAGTAACTATTTTAGATACATTTTTGACCCAAATTATCACAAAAAATCAAATAATTGATAAAATCAATGACATAACTTGAAACAATTATAAACTTACATCAGAATAAAGAATCACAAAACGGCCATGTATGAAAAATACCATTACAGTCGTCTCATATTTGAGTAATGGTAAACGACCCTATTGTTTTAGAAACATAAATTTCTTGCATGTTTTGACAACTGATCCGTTACCATCGTTTCGATAATAACTTATTTCACCAGAAGACATGTTGGTCGTCTAAACATGGAACATACTCTCACTCTTTTTGAAATGATATATTCAGTTGTTGAAAGTAGCAGTGGGCGAAAAGACGCGTCCAAACCCTGAACTATATTCAAGTGTTGTCTCTCATTTCCTGGAGACCTTAGTTTAAGGCTGGTAAGTGAACTTTAAAAGCCACTAAACGGGCACTGAAGCAAAGCCCACTAGATTCTTAAAAGAAGCCGAACTATTCACGTATTGACAAGCTGAGTAGGTCAGAAAACAGTTTCGTTGTGCATTTTGATGTCTTTATCTAATCTTCTTTTACAACCAAAACGTTAATTTTAGCGAGGAAAGTCATTTGTGGTTAAGCTTCAGTTAAATAAGTAGAATAAATTACAGTAATAGCTTGCCTCTGTGAAATTTAACCCTGTCTCAATAGACATGTATGTTAAACAATTTGCGAAAAGCGCTGTGGTACGTACACTGCCTCGAATGAAGGAACCAACATTTTATATTTCAGAAGTTTTTTATCGACTTTTTTAATTTCTGAAAAGCAAGTGTCAAACGGAAAACAATACAAATACAAAGTCTATATCTTTATGGAAATTTCGCCTGTGTTAAAATGCTAATACAAAGTTTTGAAAAGCTTGGCCGGCCGTGTTACCTCCGCTATCCATCCTGCAGTTTCTTTATTATTGGACTTTTTATTACAATAATGACGAATTTGAGTCTGACAAATATGTTTCAAGAGTGCATTTATTTGCCTTTGTAAAGTACCAACCAACAGAACTCCATCTTGAAAAACCTCCAAAAAATGTATCAAAAACTTTTATATTACGTGTTGATGCAGTTGCAGTCTTTGAGTGGTTTTGTTGAACTAATTAATAATCTTAGAAACTCACCATTTTCCTGGCGAGTTTAAAACACATTTACAGACAAAGCTGAACGTCAGGAAACTTTCTAATGCTTTGCAAAAACATAAACAGGAACAATTAGTACCAAGACAATCCACAAGAAGAAAAGTGACAAGTTTTTAGTGGCTATTTATAAATCGTGTAGAATTTATTTTCGACCGCCGCCAGTTTTCCGTGCAAAGCAAATAATTACTTAACCATAACGTTTGTGGAGGGAAACTGCTTAGGACCAGTATAATTCTTCGGCCTATTTCTGTTTCTTCGGAATTTAAATTAATAAAAAAAACCCAATTGTTATATACGCTATAGTTGATCAGTTCATACAAAAACTTTCTCTCAGAAGCACCATGGAGTATTTGTGCCCTATTCCGGCCCGTGGTTATAATATGCAAAGAAATGTTAAATGAAGTCCCTGAAGCGTAGCTCTTTTGTTCTTAAGGTTACCAAATTTGCAAAGATAAGTAGTCCGCCGTTTTTAAGCTTCCGTGCATTTGAATACTAATTACTGGACGTTTGAACGAGTGAGATGAAAAATATACTTGTAAATCTAATACTCAGAAATCGTTATTTTCAGAATCGAGATGGACTGCCGTCGCGTTTTTCAAAACGTGACCCGCCAAAAGGCGTTTGAGTTATGGAGAAGTGAAAGCAGTCCTCTCAGAAGATGTCTCAACACGTTTGATTTAACATCCCTTGGAGTCGGAACGGTAGTTGGTGCCGGTTTGTATGTAGTTGCAGGACAACTCGCTCGTGATGTTGCAGGCCCCGCTGTGGTTTTGTCGTTTGTAATCGCAGCAATTGCAGCTTTTCTTTCAGGGATCTGTTATGCGGAGTACGGCTGCAGGATTCCTAAAGCGGGTTCGGCGTATGTTTACACTTATGTGACTATGGGTGAGATTTGGGCATTTGTTGTTGGCTGGAACATGTTGCTTGAGTATTTAATTGCTGCTGCATCCCTCGCACGGGCATGCAGCGAATACATCAATTCCGTTTCGAATGGAGTTATATTCAAGTTCTTTATGAAAGAAATTGTCACATGGCACGCACCAGCTCTAGGACCGTTCCCTGATTTCCTTGCCATGGTTCTTGCTTTTGTAACAACATTAATCGTGTGTTTGGGAGTTAGACAGTCTACAGTATTTAATAAAGTGGTAACGTTTATAAACTTTTCCGTTATTTTGTTCATCATTGTATGTGGATTTCTTTACGTGGATGGCGACAATTGGAAAGGGGAAGAACATTTCATTCCTTATGGAGTTGGTGGTGTGTTAACAGCCTCGGCGAGCTGTTTCTACGCGTTTGTGGGTTTCGATGTGATAGCGACAGCTAGTGAAGAGACAAAAAATCCCAAACGTACCCTTCCACTGGCGATTCTCTTCACTCTAGCCATCAGTTTTCTTGCCTATTTTAGTGCTACGACCGTGCTCACGCTTATGATGCCCTACAATCATTTAAGCAGGTTCGCCCCCCTGGCTGAGGCGTTCAGTGCTCGTTCATTTGCAGGGTCGAAATATATAATAGCCGCTGGTGGGCTAGCTGCTACATCTAGCAGTCTCCTGTCTAACTGCTTCGCAGCGCCGCGTATTGTGTATTCCATGGCTAACGATGGTTTGGTGTTCGAGTGTTTTGGAGTCGTGAATGAGAAGACACGGATACCCGTGCGTGCCGCAGCTACCAACGGCTTACTGATCGGAACCCTGGCGCTGTTTTTTGACGTGAAGCAATTGGTGGAGATGTTATCTATTGGTATGTCTTATAGACTTAGCTAACATAGATTTATTACTTAGAATTTAACAATGCGATTTTCATTCATCCCTAATTTTCCTGAAACTTCTACGGCCTTCTAGTCTTATATACAATACGGTCTGAACGATATGTACTTTGTGTCATATTTTCTCAGCATACAGAGACCATAATATCTCTGCCGCAGGTGAAGGTGGGGTTTGTTGTTCTTATTGATGAAATACACGCACGTTATTATTTTGTTACAGATTATAGAAAAAATGGTTTCCCTTGTGCTATAGGCATATTAGCTCAAAGGAAAACGAAAAACAGCAGTGTAGTAAATCTTCTAGTAAAATAACAAGAACCTACGAACAAATCACTTTGAATGTCTCCTTCAAATCAACCAAGCGCAAACTCCTCTTAAATTATGATAGTTTTATTGTTTTTGCGATAAAGACAGATGATCCCTCATTAAAGAATGCAGAGAGCTAAGTGTTACAAAATTTAGAACTCGTGAAACTCTCACGAGGGTGAAGTGAGTCTAATACCAAGTAAATTAACTAAACTAAACTACACTAACTTTATCTATCGTCGTTACGCTGGGCGTGGTTGCCCATTCTCCCAAGCCAGTGGCTTATGTTTAATCGCTGGACGTGAAAGTCGATTTTGTGGAGGGAAGAAAACCGGAGAACCCGGAGAAAAACCCTCGGAGTCAGAAGAAGATCGACAAATCTTAGCCCACATGCAAACCCAGGATTTGATCCCGGGTCCAGGAGGTGGGAGACACGAGAGCTAACCACTCGGCCATCCTGACTCTGACTCTGACTCTTAATATGTAATTTAAGTGTTTGGCAAGATTATGAAGGAGTTGCAGTGTAGACTCCTCAGCGATTTTTAAAAATTAGATTATGTGGTGGGGTTTTATGAGTCAATAGTCAGCGAGGCGCGAAGCGATGAGTTACACGCTTTTTATGTAAAGAACCAGTAAAATTGACCGAAATTATCTAAATGCGTTCGACGGTCGATTAGTCACCAGGCCACGACTGTCACGATCACATGAGATCGAGGCATTGTCAGTCATCTGATCTCACGAAAATGGTGGATGGCAAGGCTTGAGCCCGCGAGTACCATCACGGTTAGCGCCCTCTTTCGTCGAACGCAATTTGAACTATATCCGAGAAACTGATGAGTTAAGCCTGGTTCACTTTTATGAAAACAGCACAAACACACTGATAGAATCAAAGTATGAACATGCGTGAAAAAAGCTAAACAACAAGAATAAGAAACATCTTATTCTTCTTTCCCTTGTGTTTATGATTATTTTGTTTGTTTCACCAGTAACAAGCATAAGCATGTCGTCACCAGTCTTCTTTGTGTATTCGTATATTTTTGTTTCTTGCGCTTATTTCACGTGTGCGAACCTAGTTTCTTTATGCTTGTGTTTGCGCGTATTTCAAAAACGTGAATTAGAAACAATCAAACTCAGGCTTCTGTCACTGTCCTTAGGTACTCTTATAGCTTTCACGATGGTAGCTTTGGCGGTAATACTGACCCGCTACCAGCCCGGCATAGAAAGCGTTCATTACAGGGAACCGACTCAAAAAGATATTATGGATAGATGGTTGAAAAGGATTTGCTGCGAGAAACCAGACGATTCTGGACTACAAGGAGAAAGTTCTTACGAAGCTGTTATGACGACTGCAGAAGACTCCCCAGGTGAAGGTGAGTGAATTTCAACAGACGCCAAAATGTGATTCTTTGACAAAAGTTACCTTTGTTGTGCTGCTGAACTAGCAAGGTGCTTTGCCTAACGTGTTCGAGTCACTTTAACCATTGAGTTAATGAGCATCATATACCCCACATACACCACGTATTACCAGCTTCTACCTTGGGCCGGCTGCGGTGGACTAGCAAAGGATTAATGCCTTATCCAAAGGCAGTCATAATACACTCTTATCCACCCATCACTGCAGCAATCTGAGATCAGCAATGCTCTAGAAGGCGCTTGTTTTAATAATAATAACAATAATAATAATAATAATAATAATAATAATGATGATGATGATGATGATGATGATGATAATAATAATAATAATGATAATAATAATAATAATAATGGCTTATTATCAGCATTTCCACTAAAATGGCTCTTCTAAAGATTATGTCCATCTACTATTATAAAAGCTGCTAATATTATCTATGTACAACTGCAATATAATACTACTAAAGAAAAAAGACTCTTAGATAATTTAATGCAACAATAAAATAAAGTTAAGCTCATACCATGATGGTTCCGAAATGGTGAAGTGACTTAATGATTTAATTACTGAGAGCGACGGATCTAAGAAAGCATTTAACAAAAAAGTGACAGTGAGAAGACAAGTAATATTTTTTTCAGTATCAACAAAGAATAACTGGTTACTGGCTGAACAGCTGTAGTAGATGAACAAATACTGTTTACAGTGACTCGTGAAAATCATTGTCTGATAAGAACGTTCTGTAAAGAAAAAAGTTTAGTAGAATTACTCAGGTGATTATAGAATTTCGCCTACTCTCATTGGTGGAGGCTGAATCAACCTCGTACCCAGGCTCATTTCACTCTCGTGAATGGACCTGGTTGCTGTTGGTCATGTGCCACGGTTTCAATGTTATTCCTCAGTGAGGGTGAGTAATGAGAGGAACTTTGTCCTAGTGAAAAACTTCTTCTCTAGGGAAGGGTGCAGATAATTACCTATACACTTTGCAAAACTATAAAAAAGTTAAACAGTGCATACAGTAATGGCCGCAAAAATTCACAATTTCATGCAGTTTATGGTCACCAAACTCTCCACATTTTCATTTCGGGAATTAAAAGATATAATCCTTACCGCAATTCTCACCATTACTCCTCACCCTGACAGTGATTTCGAGAAATTTCGGTTACTCGTTTACAAAGCGATGTTTATCTCCGATATTTTGGTCTGAAGATCAATAGCTTTGTATGCATAATTAACTATGGCCCACTCTTTTGCTGTAACATTCAACATGTTTAATCACTCAGTAAATCTGATTCTATGATACACTCTTTTGCCTCAAAGTGCATCTTGACTATCCGGACAAATTCATCGATTTATTCTTTCCTAATCATCGTTTTCTTTGGTACAAAACATTTGTTGTCATTCGTTCACACAACCAACAATTAATATGTTACCCAATCCTTAATAGGACTGAATTAGCACGTTGTACTTTCTTAAACCGGCCAAAACTATCATAACTTATTTTTCGACAGTCTTGTGAGAGCTTTATAATAAAAAGTTTAAAATCAAAACAATTAACTTGTTTTTTAAAAAAAGATCTTTTGGCAGTTCTCCCGACGGATTACGGAGAATTGCTTAATCAAATTTTGCAGGTGCTCGTTCGAGAACTGAAGAGATCGATCGTCGTCGATAGAAGATAGATTGGTAAAAAGTGACATTGCGTAATTTGAAAATGTTTTTTCAATGATCAGAATCAATTATCTTACTGCAAAACTGACAACGACCTAAATGAACGCTACGAACTCTTTTGGCTTATTTTTGCCGTTCAACCGCTAAACGCACTTGAAATTCTTGCGGTGAACACAGGCTAGGTACATATCATAATTGTCACAATGACATTTTCTGCTTTGCCACTCCACTCTGGTGTTTGCATTTTTTACCACGCGGATTCCGCACGACACGTGACCAGCCATAACCAGGGTCCTTTGAGCATGGGTACGAGGTTGTAATCACCTCGCATGAGTATAGCTTAGCTTGGGAGGGTAACTTGATAGCTAAAAGCACGTATATGAAAAACATGTTCGCAAATGAAATTTTCTTATATATTTCATAGACGAACCAGATGACGCCGAGGAGGTAGAAGACGACGATGAAGCACCAGACGAGCACACGAGCTTTGTAGCAAGCGTCTGTCTTGTTTTCGCGGTTGTTACAATCACCAGCCTAAATATCATGTTGACAAACGCGTGGAAGTACTTGGAGGCGCGCGAGGCCTGGGCCATATTTATCACGTGCTTCATTGGGCTACTAATAATCATTTCAGTTATGGTCCTGGAGCGACAGCCAAAGAACAAAGCCACGTTTCCGTTTATAGTCCCATTTGTTCCCTATTTGCCCCTCTTCAGCGTGTTTGTCAATGTTTTATTGATTGTAAAGCTAAATTACTGGACCTACGTGCGGTTTTGTGTCTGGATGGTTGTAGGTAAGTAATGCCTGAGTTTAGCTTATAAAATACTAAAAAATGTGAGTGAAATCATTCAAGTTATGAATGGCGGTAAGAAGATGATTTCCTTTCAAGTAACGACTGTTTATGACAGCTCCACTAAGCTGATGTACGAAATAAGTCACATATAGGCCGTGTTCTTATGGGACCAACCGTTTTTTCGTTGAGTTGGTTTGGTTGAAGAATCATTTCAACCAACTCTGACCCTGGTAAAAAGGGTTAAAAATGTTTCAACCGAAAAAGTTGGAAAAGTTTTCTTTTTGAAATTTAAACCAAACCAACCAAACCGGTTTAGGTTGAAATGGTTGGTCCCAATAGAACACGACCATATCAGTAGTAGGCTTTGGTAGATTGTGCTCGAAAAATAAGCATATTATCCTTTAGCAGTGCTTATACTTTTTAGAAATTATGCCAAAATTATAAATGCTACTTTCTGAAAACTATGCTCTCTACCACCTAAATTATGCTACTTTGATTTTGAGGAAAATAAAGATCATCACCAACTTAACTCTACTGATTAATTTTGACTTTAATGAACACTCATATCTTCCAGTCTTAAGGCCCATTTACACGAGCATTTTTTCCTTGAAAAGTTTACCTCGACAAGGAAAATTTACTCGTGTAGGTGGAGAATAGTGGACAAATTTTTCTTGTCAAGGAAAAGCGGGCATACTAGCTTTTCATTGACAAGGAAAAATTATTAAGTCTGAAATTTGTTCGAGTAGACGGACAACAAGTAAAATGTGGCAAGGATATGACTGTTATATTGAACTGAAAACTTGCTTCATCGTGACTCTACACGAACAAGGAAACCTTGTCAATGGAAAATTGTAAAGGAAAACTTATTGGTTATTTGCTCGAGCAATGAAGATTGTCAAGTAAACAATTGCTCGTGTAAACGGGGTTTTACAGCCCAAATAGTTAGCCGTACGCATGTTCACACAAGCCAAACGATTAACAAATGATAACAAAATTAACGTCTCTTGGTTCTGAATCCAGGTCAGAAAATTAAAACCCGCATAATTGTTTTAGACGCCATCCAGGCCAACCCTAAGTTCAGTATACAATTATACATGTGAATCTTTGTGTTATCGGTTAATGTACTGAAGCGTTACACAAGCCTGTAACTAGTCTAGGTGAGTATGCTCTTTTAAAACGTTGAACAATGATTTTAATAAGAATAGAGGATACTCGTTCGGCGGCTGCAGACGAGAGCTGCACCAGCACAATCTTCACTGCGAAGACCAATGGCTTAGTATATTGAGCTATGATGGTTATTTTTTATTTCCAAAGCAGAATTGCTCGGATTATGTTAGCAGTGCTAAATTGGAATAAAATCTTAAATAAAGCTCGTTTTGCTAAATTTTTAAAATGTTTAAAATTATGCAAGCACAATCTACCAAAGTCTACCATATAGTCCTAGAACACATAGCAGCGCGGAGATGCGAATGTAATCTTGATATCTCTGAGTGAGGAAAGAGAGTGAGCGTAGCAATGGAGATTCAGGGGCTTGTTAGCACCTCGAAATAGGAGGAAATGGACATCCTGACATTTGGAAGAAGTCTCGTCCATAGAAATATTTAAGAGACAACTTCTGCCTTTGCTTTAACACTGATCTGTGTCCTCTCGGGTAAAACTGTTAATCGTAATCTACTATTGGGGACTTGGCTGCCTAGCCTGCGTAACGGCGCATTGAGTTGGATGGGGATTTGGGCAGAAGAAGGGGAGAGGGGAAAGAGAGGGAACACTCCTCCCCATTCCCTCTTGTCCCCCCCATCGCAGCTCCCCATCCCAACATGGGCCGTTAGGCAGGCAAATCTGAAAAAACTTAACAGTAAACAGGGCCCGGTTCCCCAAAACCGGATTAGAGCTAATCCAGGGTTAATTACCATGACAACCAATAGGTTTTGTTAAGAGTTAACTCTTGGTTAAGTTAATCGGGATTTTGAGGAACCGAGTCCTGGTTGCTAATAAAAGCCCTAGTGTTGCTTCTACCATAATTTGGCTTGGTCGCTTCAGTCATTGACGAGTCTCAGTTCCCCATAACTACAATTGATGCGGCCAGATTGAAGGCTAGTTACGCAGGCAAAGCAGTAGTGTTTTCCAGTATAGTCGGTAAAAAATTCATAATTAGAAAGAAAATAAACACTTCAAGTGCATTATCATAGCAGGAACGGTAAGGAAAAATAAACTAGCTTCAATATTGTTCAAGAACCGCAATACTAAGTCACCTGCCCACGGCCATAGCACGTGTTCAAGTACTGTGGGGCATAGTTACAAAAACGTGAGAAATATGGGGGGGAGGGGGGGGGGAGCGACTACGCCCTTTGTCTTATATTTTCCTTAAATTCCACCGGCCCCTCCACTGCATGCCAAAGCAAATTTGACTTCTTGTCGGCTGAATACGATGTCATGGTTGTGGAGTCGCATCTCATCCTTGGTATCATGCATTTAAATTTTGCACCACCAATTCTGTATTCCGTTTTGGGATATTAAAGTTGAATAAGTCGCTACACTGGGCTTTATATTGGAGGAGAATCACCTCCTAGCACGGCTAGCAACTCATGGCTCCTCCCTTCAATCTGTTCAGTCCAGGGACAGTTGTCACAATCTAACCTACCCCTTCAAATAACAAAGAAGCAATGGAAAAAAAGCTTGGTTCTGGGAAAATAAACATTGATCAACAAAGCAAACTATTGAAGATGAGAAGTAAAATTCTCCCAACTTGTTCCATGAAAAGTACGGGCTCTAGTTGGGAGAATTTACTATTAAAACTGGGACGGTAATGGTTGAATAAAGAAACGCCATTAAAGTCCCTATCAAGCTTATTTTTTTAAGTTCGAGATTAAAACTGTTGTCATCTGTGCACTCAAAGATTGAATAACCAAAGAAAATTTCCACGTCTAAGTACGCTTTTTAATCAAAAAAAGATTGGAATGTAAATTTTGACCG
>JAOBRD020909726.1:0-12555 GCA_027575215.2 Hydrozoanthus sils | reverse complement strand
TTCGGATCTCGCATTAATTAACTAATATAAAGATATAAATAGAAAATAATTAATTAACTAATTCTTTAGTACTATAAGCGAGATCCGAATTAATGACGTAACACGAATAAATATAAAACCCCCTCCGGCTAAGCGAAAACCATATGTGACGGCTCATTGAGTAGCGTCCGTTGAGAATTTTCAAGGAACAACCGAGAAAAAATCTATTTGTGGGTTGTGGATATCCTTTGATGGCGTTACTTTTGATCACGTCACCATAACGCAGTGCACCGTTGCAAATGATTAGTTGAAAGAAAGGAAAACTCTGCGGAAAATCGTGCATGTAAGTACATATTTAGATTTTTAAAATGCTCGGTAGATCTCAAAGTCAATTCGTCCAGTGGCTTGGCCAACCCTATCTTAAGGTTAGTAACTGGCATTACAAGACAATTCGGTGAAACTGACGGTAGCTAGCTATAGCATTTGTCATGAATAGTAAAGGACGATTCGGACGTAATTCGGTGAAAATAACGGTCACTAGTATTTGTATTAATACTAGCTGCCCACACTATGAATCATTAACTATATACTGAACTTATCCTAGCACATGCATTACTTTTACATCGTTTGAAAAAGATAATTAGTGATACATACTTTCACTTCGGTAAACATCATTTGCCCAGCTTCCGCCCTGGCCATCTTTGCAGTTGTCACTCTTTTTGTACATCGCATATCGACTTTCGGCCTCATTGTCGCCCCAACATTCCCCGTGCCATTGTACACCAAATATCTTCCATTTCCTCTTGTGCGCCTCTTCAGCACAACGTTGAACTCTTACCTCGCTCGGGTAGCTTCGAGCATTGTAGTAGTTAATTCGCAGGGCACGGGATCTCGCATCTCCAAAGCAGCCAATTCTCTCAGGGACAGGCATCACTGAAATAGAGAAAAACTTCATCATTGAGTTCCTGTTAGGGAAGGTATGTTTTTTCTTGGGGGGGCGGGGACCCAAACATCCCCAGCCCTCCCCTCCCAAAGAAAAAACGTACCTTCCCTTATTAATTAGACTGAATTACAAAAACAAATGAAATGAATTATATTCTCTCTGAGGGTAGGGAGTAAGTTGTCGACTAGTACTAATTTTCTCCGCGATCTAAACTTACTAATTAGCCTGAAGTATGTTTTAATGGGTATTGTTTTGCTGATTAATAACTGCTCATTGCTATCAGTTATCTTTACTATGATTCAGTCATTTTAATGTTTTGAAACTGTAAGTTGCAACTTTAAGTCTAGTAAGTTTCAGCATTTTGCAGTAAGAAGCGATAGCCCGTCACAGCAGTTACTAATAATGGGCTTTGGAGAATTCAGTTTGTTGCATGCCGTAATTTGCTGCTGCAAACATTACAGTGTTGCTTGAGTATATAGATGCACCCCCCGTCCCTTCCGAAACTAAGATTAAAAGAGCCACACCACAATCGTCGCAACTCTTTTGTCGTTGTTGGCATGAATATTGATATTCTAGAAAGGCTTAAGAGGTTATCATTTTACTCTGTAAACAAAGAAAATGACGAAATAAGCTTTAACTGAGAATAGACTAAGGTCTAGTACTTAGGAAAGACCACACAAACGTTAGTTACGAAAAGGAACACAAAGAAACCCGCTTAAAAGCAAGAATTCTCATGATCATGATCATAAAGTAAACTATTTATGTTAGATGTACCAATGGTAAAAAGCTGGTTAGAGGCTATTATATACTTTTGGCCTCTGCAGCTGATGTATCCATGCTGGAGCTTCTCAAAGGCCTGAAGGAATAACACTCCAGCTGAAGAAAAAATAAAAAAGTATTTTTAAAATATACAAGAGGATTAACTTGATGTTTATGTTTAATAGCAGACTCAAATCGGTTAAGTTCGCACGGGTAAGTTTTATTAACAGAATAACATTCGATGTGGATTAAAAACTAAAGCTGCTACTTGAACCAGTCATGTTCAACCTCTCCCCCAAAATGAAGCGTGCAGGGTTGCGGACCCCCTGACTCAAAGGCAACAACACAGCTAGCTATCTTCGGACTGTTTCTCCGAATGGGACATCTTTTTCTTCAACACAAAAGTATCGTTATATATAACGTTGGGAACGGGAGTATCAACTAGATTTCTGGTAGATTTACCTTGCGTATATCAAACCAGCCGAGCAAAAACACTGTACCAAGAAGAACAATTGTGGTCTGCATATCGAGTTCTTGATGGGCGTCTAGCACAGTCTCTATAAAGAGAGTATATGCAATAAAGTAAAAATCTTTGTGCGTCACTATGACTAATTATAATGCTAGTAATGAAGATAGTAATAATAATAACAATAAATATAGTAACTATAAGAAAATAGCTTATTAAATTACACATCATTGTTACAAGAAAGGAGTAACGGAAGATTATTGATTATTCTCAGTTTGTGATTTTATTTATATAGTACACCTGTTCTGATTGGTTTTCAGCCTTGCTTGCGTTAGCCTTTTCAAACACTGTTTTGACGTCAATTTGAGCTTCTCGTTTCAAACTGTGAAATGTGCAAAATCGTCGAGGTACGAATAACTGACAACAGTTTTACATTTTAAAACGCTAATTTATTTGCTAGTAGAATTATTCATCAAGTTGATCGTTGTTTCAGTGACATAACTTGAGAAAGACAACGTGAGCTGTCAGCCATGTTAACTGCAAACTCATTGCAAATTAATTAGTGTTTTGTCGTAGATGATCCGCCGATCAGATACTGACAGATGCTTTGTATTTATACTTAAAACATTTTGAAACGCTATCGTTGACTTATTTACTCAATCGAATACGTTGGTCCTCGATAACGGCTGCAAGTCGCAAGTCAACGAAACCAAGCCACCAACTGCCCAATGAAGCTTCTGAGCTGAAAAATTTTTTCAAGCATAAACTGTCTTCTCTAGAATGGCTAGGTTGGTGAATATTTTCACTAAAAATCAAATTGGCATTCAACATTGAACCTCGAGCTCCCTCGCTTTCTTTGCGAAATCCCGTAAAACACTACAGTAAAAACAGAAGAAGCAAAAAGCTTTAGCTCGAAATACTCCACTTTCTATAATAAACGACTAGTAATTGGTAATTATGGACAACAAACATTGGTTGTGGTCGCACTAGAAGCTAAACACCGGTGTTTTCTGGCTAACACCAGTGTTACACTGTTTGACACTGTACTTAGGTCGCACAACAAAGTTAAACACTAACTAATCATAGATTGCCGTGTGCGAAGAACTATACCTTAACTACGTGCTTTCGCTGCTATTCTCAAAATCATTTTGGTTCTAATCCTGGCCAACAGAATCTCATTTCAATTTCAAAATTCTTGGTAGCAAAACAGCTTCTAAATATACGAAACTGCAAGCGAACGGCTCTTCTTCAAATTAAAGTTTTCCTATTCCGTCGCCTCAGAAGAGCTCAATTTAACTTCGACAATTTGTTTGGGTGTACTCAAGTCCAATAGTCAATAGGTTTTGGTTTGAAGAGTTTTCAATAAATCCAGTCAACCAATTTTCCACTAGCAGGAAATCGTTTGAATACGTACTGCAAATGACTGATCCCGATATCACAACCACCTTTGTCAAATATTTTCTGCTACATGTCAAACATACCAAAACTGCCACATTTTATTTCCTAAACCAATTAATTTATAGATAAACACTGATAAACCGTGCTTTTCAGTCGTAACCATGACACTTAACACCAAGTAAGAAATGAAATTATCCCCGGTCACACTCAAAAATCTAAACTCATGTGTTAACACCGGTGTTGAACGGCGTTAAGGTTCTAATGCAACCACACTCAATATCCGTTTTTCGTGTTTGCACAGGCTTATGTAATTCAATAGGTCAGTTCACAGTTCCTAGAAGGTAACTAAGCCTCCACATGAAACCGAGGCAGAGGTTGACCTGACACAGCTAGAGAAGTGGTAATGATTAATTTATTTGTGGCTTTCTTTAATCAAAAAAGATATGCCAAAAATTCGATATCGTTTAACATTTGGTTTTAAATGAATTTATTGACAAAATTAGCCACCATGTTCCGTTAGTAACATTGTTCAATATAAACTTTATACGGCTATTTATTTCCTGGAGGTGTAAGTGTTATTTTTTAGTTGTGTCTATTGAGGCCAACCGTTTGAACCAAAACCGGTTTTGGTTGGTTTGGTCTAAATTTCCAATAGAGAACTTTCCCAACCTTTTTTGGTTGAAACCTTTTTCAGCCCATTTTAACCAGGGTCATGCAGAGTTGGTTTAAATGATTGATCAGCCAAACCAACCGAAAACGGTCTTTTCCCATAGAACACGTCCTTAAAGTTCTTCTAGTTTACACGTTTTTGTATATTGTTATTACGAAAGCTTTAAAGCTAGTAATATACTAAAGGTGCTTTCGAAAAAATATTATATCCTTGTTGTGACACAAGGTTAATATGAGATTCTGGTTAGCCAGTTAGTTTATTTCCAAATCAATAATTTTATTTTGATAACTTTTAAGCCTGGCTGTCTTGGCTACTGTTTTAGATGTGCAAAAACGAATCAATTTAAATGGAAATAATATCAACAATGGATAATCAAGTGATTACTAGTCGGTTTCTGTAAATATCATGATTTAACAACAAACTGATTCTTAGCCTATCACTTTTTTGCTATCCTTTTTGTTACAACTTCACCTGACCAGTAAATCCTAGCATGCAATTTTGTGTTATGATATCAAGTTTTTCGCAAAATGTTTGTAATTTAAGCTTTCACTACTTTTTTATCCAAATGATGAAGAAAATCGCTCAATAATTCATTCAGAACTTCGAAAGAAAATGTTGGCAAAGGCAATTGAGTCAATTCACACAAATGAAAAGTTGTTAGTTGCTGTCAAAATAAATTTTTTATGTCAGGCTTTTTTAAGAAGTTTTAGTAACACCATTACTTTAAACGAAAGAGATCTTAAGAATTGCCCATAAAACAAACAAGAGAAACTGCAGGTTCAATGAGTTTTAGATCTTTGTAATTAAGGTTGAAATACAATTCTTATTGAACAGTTTCTTGACGTGTGGGGAATTTGTTAAGCGATCCTATTAATTAGTTTGCGTAACTATCCAATTAAACAGGCCGGTTCAATATCAAAGCACATTGTATATGATGTATTTAAAATGTTTCACTTTTTTAACAAAACCTTTTCAGAATTTTAATTTCATATGAAAGTCAAAGATTGGATTGTCAAATACTCATCTGATGGAACAAAAAGGTTTTCTTGATAGAAATCTACCAATAAATCTGTAAATTGTTTTCAACAGTCCTTTTATAGGAACATGACGCATTATTTCAAATTCAAATTGTCAATCCATATCAGGAAATAACGCACCTTGTGCTTGTTGGTTGTTTTGATACTACTCAGCAAAAGTAACTCCGAACCTTACAATGTCACAAGAACATTGCCCAGAAGGTTTTTGATATTAGAACCACAGATATATATTGCTCACTGTAGACATGTACTAAATGCGGGATAATGTCGTACAAGGGAATTGCTTAAATTGTAAACACTTTAAAGCTCACTAATTCTTTTTATTTGTCCCTTTGACATTTTCATTTGTCTCAGGGTTAAAGACTTACCTCTTAGTTTCTATTCCCCTGGAAGTTGGCTTTAGCTGCGTGTATAAGACAACCTTAGTTTCTGTATCGGTACATGGACAACTGGTTTTGTATTAGAAATAGCTGGAGGACAAGTTGTAGTCACTTGGTAACGTCACCAACTGATTACTGCATGTTTAACCAGCCCCAAACACAACAACATTATAGTACTTGCAAATTCTCCCAACTAGGGTTCATACTTTTTATGTGGTCAGTTTGGGAGAATTTTCACTTTCATCTTCAGTAGTTAACTTTATTTGACCAGTTCCCTCTTTGTCATTACAAAATGATTTCCTTTGTATAATTTATTGTAAGGAGTAGTTAGATGTTGAAAACATGGCTGATGCTGAAAGGGTTCGTAAAAGAAACTTTTTATATAATAAAAAATAAACCTAAAACTTAACACTATATTTTGATGATCATATCCATGCTATTACTGTTTGACTATTTTAGGCCGTTGAAAGTTTGTAAAATTTAGATAATAATCGAGTTCTCTGTGTAAATAATAATCATGATCAAAACATAAAATCTTTAAAACGTTTAACGGTTTTCACCGGTGAAAATTTAAAAATACATTTACTTAATTCCTCTTCTCTTATGTATGCAATATCAGCAGGTAAAAATGAACGAAATCTAATTTCCAAAAGTAATAATATAAGATAACAAGCTATTGATCGTATGCTAAAAAGGAAAGTCATTGCAAAGTGATTTCCCTTATGTAATTTAATGTAAGGAGTAGTTAGATGTTGAAAACATGGCTGGTGCTAAAAGGGTTCATAAAACAAGATTTTTTTTTTTTTGAAAAATCCACCTAAAACTGCATTTTAATGATGTTCATGCTGTGATTGCTTATGTTTGAGGAAACATAAAGAAGAGAAAATATGTTTTTCTGTGTAATAAAGCAACAATATCAATATTTGTTTAATCATCTAATCCTTTGGCAACAGTGCTGAAACATGAGGATGTCAGCAAGGTGCAAATAAAATACAGTAAACAATTTCTAATAAAGTATTAACAATGCGGCGTGGTTTCGGGTGTTAAAACAAAAGGTGCCCAAAATACTCTGTAAAAAATCTTGCAAGCGAATAGTGACAAAAAGTCATTAAAACACTTAAAATCGGCGCGCGACTAACTTTTCCACCCTACGATTCTCCGAACTTATGAGTCTTGGTTACAACCTTAACGACCACTTGTTATAAAACAGGTCCTCTGACTCACTGTCATTGTCTATGCATGCCCTCATTGTCTGAGTCTCTTTTGTGTTCAACCTTGTTCATAGTACTGAATTCAAAAATGATGGAAAAAATTAAATTTTTACTTCAGGGGAGTTACAATGAGACACTGTTCAAGATTTTTGAATGCAAGGGCCTACGACAAACTAGCAGTGGTAAAAATTATCTATGACTCTAATCACCATTTGGCTGTCTTTTTAAGGAGAAAAAGGTTGAGGGTACAAGAACTGAATTGTCCAAAAAATTTGCTGAACTAATTATGTTCTGAGAATCGACCAAGAATTAGCTGATTAGTGAGATCTGGGTACCACCATTTCGACCCTCTCGCAACTGAGTTGTTAAACACTATCTATATAGTAGCTCCTCTCTCGGAATATTCAGCAAAACGCGGGCAACGAAAGAAATATGAAATGACGATGTTGTTCGATTATAATAGGTTGTTTTCCATTTTCATTAAAGTTGTTTTGAAAAACGCTGACAGGATGAGTGCTGTCCAAGTTGGTCTCTAAGGTGTAACGTTTATTAGTACAAACCAACTAGCATACTATCACAAATACTGCCATCTGATTGGTTAACCTACTCACTGTCTATTTATCAATTAGAATACAAGCTCGCAATTTCTATCGACTGATAGAATGACAAGGGCGAAGCCCGAGTCGTTCTACCAATAGCCAATATAAATTAAGGGTGAATATTCTAACTGTTTTAGTATAAATCCCTTTGAGAATAAACAACAGAACTACAATAAATTGTAATAAAAAAGTTTTAATTTCTTCAAACAGTCAATGTTGATACAAGCAGTTTTTTCGCGAGTAGATGTGCTCGCGCGGCCGCGGCAATCTGTCGAGTGATTTGTGTTTTTAAACTGTTGCTTCAAACATGCCTAGCCGATAGAAATTAAGAGCGAATATTCTAATCGTTTTAGTTGAAATCTCCAGAAAATAGATTACATAACCACAATAATTCGTAATTAACAAATTTTATTTCTTAAAACAATTTTTGCGTAAACAGCTTCGCATGCAGATCCGCTCGGAAGCCTGTCGGAGTGGAATGTGCTGAGTTGATTCTTCAAATATATTTAGCCGACAGAAATTAAAAGCGAGTACTCTAATTGTCTTAGTTGAAAATCTCTGGAGAATAAATAACGGATCATAATTATAATCGTAATACATTTATAAAGTTGCTTTTCTCCAAACAGCTTTCGCGTGTGCAGATCTGCTTGGCAGTCTTTCGAGTAAAATGTGTTAAATTGATGTGGAAGTTTTACTCAAATGTAATTGCTTTTTTTTTAATGGAAATGTGTTTATAGGCTATGATAAAAAGACATTAAAATACGTTTTCATTGGTATCAGTAACTGCATAAATAAAGATGATGGCGAATCTTTTTTCCGTGCGCTTGTACATTAAACATCGCTCCAGTCCACTTGTAGTAAACCACTCAACAAAAATGACAAAACGAAGACAGCAAATTAAAAACAGTTTAATATAAAAAATGAGATATCGAATACGTTTTGTATTAAAAAGTCTAATGTAGAAATTCAGGAAAAAGCCTTTTCCAGAATTGAAGGCAAGGTATGGAACGAGTAGTAGTAGTAGACAAACACGACAACGGGATCACCCTATTCTTTTTTGACAAGTGTTGTGGGTTCTTTTAAGTCCCCCAATAGGAGACTGGGACTACGGTTTAACGTCCTTATCAGAGAAGACCCGAAGGTCTAACCGTTTGTAGATGTTAGGACAAAGGCAGCACCTCCTCCTCGAATATTTTAAGACCCTAAGTAAAGGTCCGGCACCGGGAATCGAACCCGTACGAAAGACTGGCGCCTTACCAACTAGGCTAAACAGGCGCTGAAAGACTTAACTGTGCGGCGGAAGCAAAAAATTATTGGTAGGGGGGGGGGCAAAGTGGAAATTTCGAAAGGATAAACACACAGTCAATTATCAAGTTTGATAAATTCTGCATTATATTGAGTACAATAATTCAGAAAATCCAGGTGCAGATCCAGAAATCCAATGAAAGAGGGGGGCGCAAACTTCAAGGAAAGCTCCATCCTTCTCCACAATCAGTGACCGCGGAACATATATATCGGGGAGCTAAGCTCGTCCATAGCGCGACCCAACGAGCGCCAAAGGCTCGAGCTTTTGCAGGGGGGTCCGGGGAAATGTTCCAACGGATATTTTTATCAGTCCAAGCAAATTTTTGTCAATTTTTTCATCGTCAATTTAGTGTTTTCTTCGGAAAAACCATTAGCGGGGCTAAAGCCCACCCAGCCCCGTATGATACTCTACACGCGTTTCACAAAGGCTGACTCGTTTAAGGATTACCCTTTCTTATCAAGAAATAGTTGAACTCACACCATGACTATCTTAAAAAGTATACGTTTAGGATCCATGGAATTTTCAAACTATTACGTAGCGAGCCAGACGTTACAAACAGCTTTATGAGCAGAACCAGTTTCTCGTTCATGATTGAAAAAAAAAAACATCAGGGATAAGTGTTTCTTTTTTTATTTCGTGTAGAATAAAAACGTATTTCAGTTATTGCTTTCTTTTTGATAAGTGATTGTAAAAACAACTCTGCCGATATATGCCCATTATAAAGTTATTTGTTCCAATAAATCCGTGCCTGAAATCTGAATCAGTTCGATTCCTACTCGAATGTTGCTTGGTTACTCAGAAAATTATTGGGAGGAGGGGGGCCCCCCCAACAACCGGCCTCCCCCGGTTCCACCGCCCATGGACTTATCAATGGGCCTAACTAAGTATACAAATCAAAAGACGGTTCGACACATGAAGATATCAAATCTATTTCCGAAATATTTAGCACATTCCCTGATATGCGATACATAAAAAACAAACGGCTTTAATCCTTGTAACCATTTAAACTGACACTTAACAACTCTTTATGCTCTGTAAGCATATCCCTATAAATGTACTCGAAGGTCCCGGATATTGATACTTCGTGGATATATATAAGTTCTCTTTGAAATTGGCAGCAAAACAAATTTATACTGGTTATAACACATGAGTTAAGTTTCGTGGTCAGAATCAGAAGCTATAAGGTTAACGATGTTCATGGTTTTGGATTTTTCTGTCAGAGACAGAGCCCATACCCTACTCAACTCATTCTTTACCAGCCCCAATCTCGCAATCTCGTAAACAGAGTGCTAGAACGAATGCGGAATCTGGGGTCAGAGGCTTACATATTAGATTGTTTCACTGATTGCATCTTCTACATTACTACAGTATACACGGAAGCTGGAGTTGAGTAAAAGTTATGCCTAACCTTAAAATTAACCATTCCATGACATTGGTTATACGATTTTCGCGTACAATACTGAACGAACTAGTGCTGGTAATAGTAGCAAAAGAACATCCTAACCAGTTGTCCAGTTTTGAATTCCGTGCTAGGAATCAAACCACCAAAGCTATTTATGTTATGATTTTTTTCAGTGTCCCACTCAACCGATTCGTTACCAATGCTCATCCCGGTAACAGCTTGACAGCTGGAGCCATGGCGGAACAGAAAGAACGGGGAATCTGTTGGAAGTTTGATTGGGTTACTGGTGAAACCATCCGCACGACAACAGAAGTAATAAACTGTGTTCTCGTTGTAGACTCCGTCGGGAAGAGAATCATTGATTTTGTTTTGGTTGTTATTGTCCTCGTCGTCAAACTTAACATATCCCTCCTGGAATCCAAGTATATCTCAATTTATTATATATTATAGATATGAGTGTATTACTGTAATAAACGCCACTCGTAGATTTCATAGGAAACTACACCCGGGATACGAGTGACTGTTTTGTAAGTAATAGATCAAAAACGAGCACAAGTGTTTGATCACCCGTTCCAAACACTGATAAAATAATGAAGTCCCGAGGGCTTTATTGTTTTCGAACTGTTTGGAACGGGTGATCAAACACGAAGTGCGAGTTTTTGATATGGCTTCTCAAACTAGTGTGAAAATTTAGTACAATTATTTCCAAAGAGTAGGTAATAAGAAGGCGATTGTTTGTTTCTTGTTCGTGGTAAATGAAATGAACATTTAATATGCGGCCATGCGGGCGGGTTTTTTGGTAGATTAACATAACGCCGCGTGATGGAGCTCGAGTCCGGATCAGAACGATTTCCTAAAACCTCTTTTCAAGAAAATGTTCTGGTGAAGCAAGCCGTTCCAGCTTCAACTAAGTATAAAAACAAGTCGGTTGTGAGCATTTTTGCCGAATGGCAGATGTTAAGGGCGGTTAAAGTTTTCAAGATAAATTTCATATCTTATCGTCACCGTTTAATATCTTCTCTATATTATATTCATGATCAGGTTATAACCGTAATGAATGAACTTTAACCGATAACTAAATAAGTGCGCTAAAAATCCGCTAGAGGCCAATACAAACTGCACCTCTTTGACTTTTCTTTAAAATAAGTCAAAGTTCATGTTAAAATAAAATATAAAACTTTTGGAACTTCAAAACGCATTGCCTTAGTGGTTGCGTCACTACGTGAGCGGCATACCGGAAGGACACGCAGTTTTCTTGTAAATGCAGTATTGCCCAGCAGGCCAGATATATCCTCCATAACTGTTTTCTTTGATGCAAAATGGGTTTTGGAGATCTTTAGGTATGTATTGAACATTGAGGTGTGATGGTGCTGACTTTTTGTTTGTTGGAGTTCTGTCGTCGGTATCATGGTAACGTTAACCAGGTTTCCAGTTAAAGCCACGTCCCATTGGGCAGCCTGTTACAGGTTGAGGTAGCCCGTATGTACCAGCTGGCCAGTCACCTGCGTGACGAAATAAAGACTAGTGTATTAGAGTTTATTGTGTGGTAAAGTTGTATTAAAAATCGCCAAAGTACAAAATTACTTACTACACTTTGTACAGTCTTAGTTTCGGAGATTTAAGATGTTGTTCGTAATGTTAAAATAATAGCAGTATAGTAAATTGGAATTGTCTCTTACCTTGAGCTTGTGAGGCATGCAGTCCTTTAACCTATGAGCAAGAAGCAAAGGCAATGTCATACGAGTTTGTTATTAAATAACTAAAATAAAATAAAACGGGAGAATCTTTTCTTGTGTAACTTATACGAATATCTATAACCATAGGAACTTGCAGCGACGGCCGAGCGGTTAGCATGTTCGACTCGTACGCCTTGGGTCGCGAGTTTGAGCCCCGATCTGCAGGTCACTGTGTTTCGTCCTTGAGCAAGACACTTTACCCGACTTAGTGTTCCAGTCGACTCAACTGTATAAATGAGGGCCAGTTCTGCCGGGGGCTTAACTCCGATAGAATAGTGTCCTGTCCAGGTGGAGTCAAAGGCTTTCAGTCTCTTAGCACTGAGGAAACCGGAGATAATCCCGGCCTAACGAGCCACTTAGGCTCGAGAAAGAATTTATTAATTACAATCTTGGGGAAGATCAATTCAAATAATTACAACAAGCCTCTTCAGATCTGTTTTGTCTAGGTACTGATTAAAAGGCGTTTGGAAACTTAAAACCATGTCACATTGACCCTTCCCCAAACTGGTGTTGAAATTGTTTGTAGACAACCCTAAACAGGAATGCACGAAGTAAGTTTGAAGTGAATTTTTCAAAAAAAAGGCAAATTCATATTTCCAAAACTAATTAAAACTGCATCTACTAATCAGGAAATTGTGATTAATTTAATATTGCTGGAACCGGTATTCT